>PVHY01007587.1:0-66494 GCA_004024945.1 Uropsilus gracilis
ATTATTTACTAAATTAGAGGGCCATCTCGAAAACTCCCTTGCCTGGAGTCTGAGGACAGCACCCTTTATGAAGGTTAGTTCTCAGAAACACCCCTCCTGTGGGGGCAGAGAGCTACGCCCGTGATTGCCGTTAACTCATGGGTGCTTCCACCGCATGGGTACTGTATCACATGGGTCCCTCATTGAGTCAGCTCCCACACCTTTTCTCTACCTTTTATTTAGTTTTTCAATAATTTACTTCCATTGATTTTAATATGTATTTATACATTGGGCTGTAATACTACTTTATTTGATTTGTTTTTCAAATGTCTCTACTTTAATCATCTTTTAGTTCATCTCTTTGTCCATTTACTGAGTTGCTATCAGTGTGTGTGTGTGTGTGTGTGTGTGTGTATCTGTGTGTGTGTTTTGAGCCCTTCCTTACATGTTCTTAGTTTCTGGCTCTGTTACTCCATTTTTGTTTAGTGATCATCCAGGCTCATTTTGTACATACACTGCCCTAGTTTTCGATTCAGTCATTTCTCCAAGGGGCTCTCTTTCTTTGACAAGAACTATTAGAAACTGAGATCTGGGTGCTAGGTGGGTTTGATGTCATTGGGGTGTCATTGCTTTTAGGACTTAATAGATGACAGAGTAACAACATAAACAATGTGTGTGCATACTAACCTGACACTTCACAGATCTGCAATTATTTCTTTACATATCCATCCTTGTCTGTCTTAGCATAAACATAAATTAATACTGATACAGTAAACACTACTCCACTACCTTAAGGATCATCCTAGCTTTCCCCCACTGCTTATCTGAAGCTTCCCACTCCAAGAATGAGAAACCTGATTCCCATCCACCCACCCACCACTCATTCATATGAATTTGGCATTGCAATATGTGTGTGTGTGTGTGTGTGTGTCATGGGTTCATAACTTCTAATAAGGAACAGCTTTATCAACCAGAATATAGTGTCATGTACAGTTTCTGTTGCCTTTAGTACTCATTTCTAGTTTAGTATTCATTTTGCTCTATTTCTTTGTATGAGTATGTTTCACATACTCATTCTAGTGATTCTCTTGCCATGACCTGCAACCCTCCTTGGGATCCCTGGACCTCTGAAATTATTTTTAAAATTAACATACTTTGAGGTTCATTCTTTGTTCTGTGGCCTTTGACAAATAGTGACAGTATCACTATCCTAGCTTTATGGTATCCTATAAAATAGGTAAAATACCTAAAGTATTACCTGTGCTTCACTATTTAATCCTCCACGTCCTAATTTCTATCCCAAGTTTTTGGCAACTTCTCATCTATTTTCTATCTTTATAGTCTTATCTTTTCCAGAATACTCATATAATATGTAACCCTTTCAAACCAGCTTTTTACACTATTAATAAACAATATGGTTCATCTATGTCTTCACAAGGCATGATAACATTTTCTTTTTGATCTCTGAGTACTTCTATATTATGTATTATATATATATGTATATATATATTATATATGTATATATATAATATATATATATATTATATATATATGTATATATATATATATATATATATATATATGTGTGTGTGTGTGTTGGCTAGACTGCATTTTGTTCAACCATTCATTTATTGAAGACATTTGGTTGCTTCTAGTTTTTGGCAATTATGAATAGATCTGTGATAAATATACCTGTAGATTTTTGCATTTTTTATTTCAAATCTATCTTAAGAGTACATTTCTAATTGCACAGTAAGAATATGCTTACCATTCAGAATCTGCCAAACTGTCCTGCAAGTGACTGCACCATTTGCATAACCATCAACAACAAATGAGTGTTCCTTTTGCTCAGCTTCTTTATTAACAATGGATATTGTAATTCTAAGTCCATATTAATAGGTGTGGAGTGATTAAATTGGTTAATATTTTTTTAGTGGTCATCCATGTTCAATGGAAAATATTCATTACAACCAGATATGTGGATTTATGACTGAGTAGTTTTGATCGCTAGCCGCTTTCGTTCACATGATACTTTTTTCACCATCAAAACTTGATATTCATCACATATTCCTTTTAAAGTCATAGTGTAGTGTGTGTTGGTTATTTACTTTAACTTGTGTCTAAGTAAACTGGACAGTACCATTTATCTTTGAAGTGATGAATAAATTTTTAAATAGCTCTTCAGTTTCCTCATCTTTAAAATAGAGACTATCACAAAACCCAGCTGAGAAATTTGTGTGATTTTAATGAGCACTGAAACTGTGTGGAAAGTATTTAGTATAATACCTGGAATGTGACGATCAAATGGTTATTATAGTTATTCCCATGTTGCTGCTATCACCACTACTGTGCTGTGACTATTATTGAAGGTTCTAACTTTTTCCTGAAAATGCTGCACCTTTAATACTTCACTTTTGAGTTGCATTGATCTTTTCCACCCAGCCATGCCTCATAAAAATAGAATAAACACACTTCACATTCATTACATTCCTAGCAGCATGATTTTTTTTTCTACTTCAAAGAGCATGGTGGAATAGATATTTGCAAAGGTAACCTAAGTGTTACAACTCATTGGCTTCCTGTTATTTCTTCTATTACTAATAATCCTTTACATTTGCTTAGTGCTTTAGCTTTTACATAGTACCAGCTTCACAGATATTATCTCATTTGCTACTCTGAACAGTTCTCTGTGGCATGCAAAGCATGTTTATTAGCCTCCAATTTGGGGGAGTGAGGTCACCCACCCCAAATTGCATCTCAGAGAAGGGAAGCGCCAGGGTTTGAATCCACATTTACTGAATCACATTCCAGGGTTTTCTCCCAGAAGCCAGCCACAGAACAAGCCTTTGAATAGAATGGCAGCTATAGTGTGCTGGATTGTTCATTAGCTCCTCTGTCTGCTCAGGTTCTTGGATGTTGGGGAACTTTAAAAGTGGTGTGGATGCACTTTAAGGCTTTAAAACAGCAGTGAGTTCACTGATTCTCATGTGCCCCTGGAAAACTATTGACAGTCATTTCTCTGCATCACTGTTCTGATTGAGGAGGGGGACACATCGTTGAATTTGTTTGAGGACTTGCTCCATCTGCCCTCTAAACTTTAGGCTTAATTCACAAAGTTAAGCTCCCTGCAGCTTTGTTGGTGCTATAACTTTACCCTCCTATTCCTGCTTGATGGTCCAGCAGTGAAAAATTCACCTAACATAATCCAGTGAATATCTTCCCCTAGTAAAAAGATTTGGAATCCAGGGTCTGCAAGTTGAGTTGTATGTGGCATGCATGAACATGGATATTATCCATGTTCAGAGGACCAGAGACATCTTTGTAGTAAAAGAGGAAAGAAGTATAAACATAGAAAAATGAGATGAAAAGAAATGTGTGTGTGTGTATGTGCGTGTGTGTGTGGTATATATGAAGGAGGAGCGAAGGAGTGTTAGGGAGAAAAGAAATGATACCCAACAGAGTTCCTTTCCTACCTTCAAGTCCCTTTCAGAGGTCTTGCTTCATTAATTTCCATCTGTTCTTGCATCTTTTCATTTTTTGATATCAATTTTTTGCCCAAACCCTTCAAACCACATTAGGCTGGAGATTGTTACTATGACAAACACAAGAATAGTTATTTACAGAGACAGTGAAATTCTGATACAAAGCTGACTTTTGAGTGACAGCCAATGCAGCTGTCCCTGGAAGTGCTAACTTTCAACACTGATGGACTGTTGTCCACACTGAGTCAGTGTGTGGGTTCTACATGGTTCTGCATGGCAGGGGCTTCCGAATTGCTCCATAGCATTTCCACCTAGACACCAACCACCCTTTCAAGGTAACCAGAATCTCTGCATGACTGGGAGTTTACCAAGTCAGTTCTTTCAATTTTCTGCTCCACTCAGAAGTCTCTCTTTCCATCTTCAACCAGCATTTTGCTTGAAATCTCCCATAGTTGGGAGGCACAGCAAGAGAGAGAGTGAGAGAGAGAGAGGGAAAAAGAGAGAGAGAGTGAACTTAGGAGCAATATAGATCTTTGCTCAAAACTTCCTCTGTAACTTGCTAGTCTTGAGATCTGAAACAAATTGTTTACCTTTTATGCACCTTCTTTACCCTATTTGCAAAATGGAAATTAAAAAATCCTATTTTATGGAATTTTTTAATTGGAAAGTTTATGAACTAAAACAAGCCAAGCATCTCCCACAGTGCTAACTTTATAGTAGACATTCAATATAGTTATTCACTCACAGTCTTTTTAGATGATTCATCAATATTTCTTCTTTACCGCTTCACATAGGTAGGGGTTCCTGACTCTGAAGTTTTGCATATTTCTCTATAAAACATAAGAGGCAGTCATGGTAACCGAGTCTGAAAACCTGAGATCCTAGCTCTGTAGCTTGTTTGCAGTGTGATAAGGAATCCATGATGACTTCCTTTAATTGAGTGGACACTTGAGATCTCATTACAATATGAACCCTATGACTAATAGTTACCCTTTAGGTTATGATTTTACTTGTAGTAAGTAAATCATAATATTCTTCATTGTAAATTTCTTTTAGTTGGTGAACAGTAAGTACTTTTTTATTCTTTATGTTCCATTTCTTGTGGTAGGGAAATTACTGCCTCAAAAAGAAACCATTTAGAATTTTAGAAAGATGTAATCGCCAAGTGTCTCCTTGTAGTCAGTCAAAATGTGCCTCGATTTAAGTAATTAATCCTAGTTCTTCCTTACCCTTGGTCATGGCCCTGGTCCAGGATGAAAAGCTGATAAGATATCATGTGCGCATTCACTTATCTTTGTCAGGTTCTATTTCTCTCCCTTTAATTAATCCACATTGGCTAATTTGCTTTCCTTAATATACAATATATACTTTGGAATTTTATAAAGTAATAAAGATGACCTCTATTGAAAAAGATGACCTCTCCTGAATTACTTGTCCCTATACTGCAAGCATCTCTCCCTTCTCTCTCCCCCTCCATTAAGACCCCAGTTTCTGACTTCCATCCATTTATGCATTCTGTGATTGATATACTCTTTGAGTATTGAGTCACTAGTACATTCATACTCTTTGTTAATTTCTGGTTTATATTTCTAGGATAAAGTCTCAACCTTGTCCTCAAGGAACTCAGAGTCTAGTAGAAGAGAGAATACACATTTAAAGCCCAAGACAGAAAGAATAACACAGCTCAATAATTTTCAAACCACAAATTGCAACCCACTGGCATATCATGGGATCAATTACTAGGCCATGACTAACCTTAAAAAATAAATAAATAAAGTGAATAAAAATATGGGTGTCACTCATTAAAAATATGTGCTACTTAGTGAAAAATTTAAGTTATAACTGTATATAGTTAGAATACAGTATAAGTTCTGTGTTATGCTATGGGTTACACTCGTTATTGAAAGTCAAGTTTTTAGTTAAAAAAGTTAAAGAACACTAGCTTAAGGGCAACAGAGGGAAATGCTTTTCAAACTTAACATACATATGAGTCAGCCAGGCACCTTGTAAAGATGAAAATTCTGAAAATGGCATGTGGTGGAGCCTCAGATTCTCTTTCTGACAAGCTCCCTGGTGATGCTGTTGCTGTACGACCACATGAGGAGATGGAGTGCTAGACAGAGAAATTACTTCCAGTGGAAGGACCTCAGGAAGCCCTTGAAGTCATTCATTTGTGACTTTAAGAACCTCCAAGGAATAAAAGAAAACAAGACTTGCACTTCCCATTCTGGTTTTCCCTTGTGGTTGATTGATAGAAACCCTGACCTTGCCCATTGTTCTCCAAGGTCTGCTGTGGTCCAGATCCCAGGTGCTTAATTTGAAATCAAAGGGCCAGATAAACTTCAGATCAGTTACCGGGAAAAGCTCCCCGGTTGTCCCTAGAACTAGCTCCGTTTTTTTGCTGTCTCATAAACATATGCCCTTCCTTACATTGTTTCCTGAAATTGGCAGCAGGGTACATCCTACAAAAGAGGCTTTTAAGTACAGGGAGGTTTCCATTTATTTCAGCTTTACCGGCAACCACACTGTACTCACCACATATATCCAGACCCACCCTTGCCTCCTAATGACTTTCTCAGCCTGCAAGTCCTTTTGTCTCCTGGTTGTCTCTTCCTCTTCTAATCCACGTCCTCCTAACATACTGGTACATATTGGTTATGCGAAAATGAAGCTTTCATTCTTTCCATCTAGTGCTTAATCTTAGTGGCTCCCCATCATCTAGGCCAGTTCTCTTCTCCTGCGAAACTTAATTGCTGCAATTATAAGATGTCCTTCTTCATCTTGTGTCCTTGTGAACTCCCCCCCTCTTCTAGATAGAATCTAGATAGAATCTATGCTCTTCTAGATAGAATCCCTCCTATTTTTCAGAATTTGGCTTAAATTCACTTCCCCCCCTCCCCTCATAAAGCCTTCTTTTACTTTGGAATCTATCTCCCTCCCCTTTTGCTGATGTTTCATGACAGTAATGCTGAACATTACTTATGTCTCTGCAAGGGACAGAAAAACCATAGGATTGGCAATAGAAGGCCGGACTAAACTCAATTTGCCTGGATATATCCAGCCAATTGTATGTGTGTGGCCTTGGGCAATCCATTTGTCTTTCTGAGCTGCACTTTCCTCATTAATATAATGAGGAGATTGGAAATAAGGTATCAAGGTGAGGGCACATGGTACCTCAAAAGATGCACGATTTGTTCGTCTTTTTTTGGGGGTGTGGGGGCGTGTCATATTTTCTATTACTCTGTGGTTTTGTTTCTTCTTTTAGTCATGTTACATGTTAGTACCAAACTATTATCCAGCTGTTGAATTGTCTTCTTATTTAAAAATTCTCACATAGATTTGTTTTGTCTTTCTTACTCAGATTAGGAAGGACCCTCATCTTCTCTTTGGAGCAAAGAGGCCCCACGGGGCCAATTTAAAGGCGCCTGCAAAGCAGAGAATCTAATCCAACTCCAGCCCAGAGGAACCTGGCATTCAGGACAGGACCAGCGGCCTCGGAGTGAGTGCTCACTGGCCATTGTCATTTAACTGGCCCTTTTAGCAGGACAGCTCATTTCTCCCTGAATGGAGGAGCCCTCTGGAGTCATTTGGTGTCCAGAGAAAAGTGCTTACTCTGGAA
This sequence comes from Uropsilus gracilis, assembly GCA_004024945.1. Classification (NCBI taxonomy): domain Eukaryota; kingdom Metazoa; phylum Chordata; class Mammalia; order Eulipotyphla; family Talpidae; genus Uropsilus; species Uropsilus gracilis. Next base: position 7,081 of record PVHY01007587.1, read on the forward strand.
GGAAGGAGGACAATCTCGAAGCAGTTCGAGCTGGGAACCCCACATACATTCCCCACACTCCCTCACTTGCTGTTCCTGAACCCCGTTCTTCGCGAGGAGGGGTGAGGAGGTTCAGGGATACTTAAGATCTCTCTCTTAGGCAGAAACTCGCAGTGCCTCAGGCCGCCGCGGCTCCCGGCTGCTCCGCGGAGCGGATCCCCCACCCGCCGCGCGCCCCAACCTCCGAGTTCTGCAAAGGGAGGAGGGAGCCGGGGGAGCCGCGCACATCAGCCTTCCCGGAGCTGCAGACGAGGAACCCAGCGCCCTCGGGAGCCTCTTGGCGGCTTTCCCTCAGCTGTGCGGGTGTGCAGGTTCTCCCCGCCACCCCCACCAGCGGCTCGCCCTCCTGCTCGCTCCCTCCAGCCCCGCGGTCCGGAGCGCGCACACCGGGGCTCCGGCACGTGGGCGCGCGGGAGGCGGCGGCCGCTGCTGCCGCTGCCGGAGCCCAAGCCCGAGCCCGCGAGATCGCCCTCCATGCTGCGGGCTGGGTGGCCGCTTTCCGCTCAGCCTCTGGCCAGAGCTCAGCCCTCCGAGCCCTCAAAGCAGCGGAGCGGAGGAGGACGCGGACAGAGGCAGGGGCGCAGCGGGTTGGGGCAAGCCGGGTTGTGAGAGGGGCGCCCGCAGCCGCGAGGAGGCAGCTGGTTCGCTCACCAGCTCTCTCGTTGTTCCAGCCTCTGCTGGAGCTTCCAGGCGGCGCGATGCCGCTGAGCTCCTTCTAGGCGGCGGCCAGCCGAGGCTTCCAGCAGCAGCCAGGTCCACTCCGGCCCCGACTCGGCCGACGAGTCCCGGCTGCATCTGGGAGGACGCGTCCGGCCGCTCGAGCCGAAGCGAGCGCGAAATCTGAAGTCCGTCGCCAGCGCCGCCAACTTCCCCGAAGCCCCTCTCCTCGCCGCAGCCTGCGCCAGTCCTGGGAGCGATGCGCCCCCAGCCGGGCGGCGCGCCCTCTGTCAACTTGCCACCCATGGGATCGGCTGCCCTCGGCAGCTCTGCTCAGAGCGCTTAGCCTTCACGGTGTGGCCGCGTAGAGGAGCGAGATCACCAAGGTGTTTCGCGATCCCGCGCTCCAGTCTGCTGGGGTCCTCAGCGGGGCAGCCTCCAGACTCAGGGGTGAGTAGCTTGATCGTGGCCGCGCCCTTTACCCCCAGCTAGGAGCTTGGGGGTGGGGTGGGGTCGGATGGGGTGGGGTAGGGGCTTGGCGGGGAGACTAGAGAAAGTTGAGCCTCCTGTCAACTAGCCTGGGATTTGACAGCGAAACACAACGCTGGGTCTCCGGATAATCCTTCGTTTCTAAATGAAGGGGAAGACCCCTTCTCCTTCCCAAGGAGAAACCCGACTCCCTGGAGAAGGCCCCCGAGTATTCCCCACGAACGTGCCATTTGAGGTTTTTCTGCTGCCCGCGCGTGAAGCAGGCACCCGGCGGAAGCGCTTGGAGATCGCAGCCTCCTGGGCGCGCTCAGAGATCGTGGGCAGCAGGGCCCCTAGGGGAGGCTAAGCGCACTTCATTAAGGAGAAGAGGCCTCTGGAATATTAAGGAAGTGTGTCTGTGTGTGATTGCAAGCAGAGTAGGTAGCCACAGGACAGGCACGAACGAAATGTCACCGTCGCTGGCGGGTCGGGTACAGTGGGTACCCCGCTCCGTCTGTGGGTTTGGGGGCGCCTGATCCAGGGCAGCCGGACAGAATTCCAACAGGTGGCCTGCATGGGCTTCCTGTGGCCTGTGCCTGGGAGGGAAGCCTTTGTCTCCCTGGCTGCCTCCTCTAGGGGCACATCTGAACATGGGTAAGGAAATGCGCTCTCTGCTCTCAGCCCTGTTTGGGGTGAGTGTGTGAGGCATGCAAATGCCTCCTGTGGAAAACAGCGGCCTCATTGTGTGCGTGCCTGAGGTCTCAACTTGCAGGCAACTGAGGAGCCATTGAGCTGGGGCGCTGGGACTTGGCTGGCCCTGGGATGTGCTCTCTGCCTTCCTTGGGTCCTGGCAGAGGGCATTCCAGCTCCCTGTGCCAGGCAGGGGGCCAAGCCTCAGCAGTTTGCTCCTGCATGCTCATACTCCAGGCAGGGGGAGGGGAGTTTGGGGTAGGGGCTGCAGGAACCTTCTCGAGAGTCCTGGCTGCAGCTGATTCTTCTTTACCTCCTCCAGCACTTTTTCCCCCAAAGACTCAGACTCAGACTTAGACTCTCTCTGTGTGTGTATGTGTGTGTGTGTGTGTGTGTGTGTGTTTACTTGCAGACTGAACAGACTAGAGATAGATTTCTGTGCTCACCCACAGAGATCTGACTTAAGAGAACTGGTGGCTTGCTTTGGAAAAGTTTTCTCTGAATTTCCCATTCAATGGCGGCTGGCATGTGCCAAATTCTCTGGGTCCCCAAAGCAATGACCCCCCAAAGGAGCACGTTCTGGTATATGCTGGTAACTTGTCCACCTCTGTGTTTGCCCATCTGTAGGTTGGGTAGAGTCACCTCTGCTGGGGGCAGAAGGTCTGTTATGTTCTTAAAAGGGGCATATCAGCTGGAGGGATGTTGGGAGGGAGAGAGTAGTCTGTGTAGGTGATACTCAATTTTTCTTAGATTTTTGTTTTGAGTGACTGAGTGGCTTGAGAAAATTGCTGAGTTTTTGGAAAGTAAAGCTTTCCCCAAATATCCTCGGCATCACCAGTCCCCTGCCTACCTGGGCAGCAAGCTCTGAGTAGTACAGAAAGGAAGTGATGCCAGAGCAGCCTCTGTGCTGGTCAGGCTTCCCCTCCAGGGGAGGTTCTGCTGCTGGAACCTTCTGACCTTGATGTTTCCAATAGCTAATTGCCACTGCTGTCCTCCAGTCCAGGTGTACTTCCCCTCAGAAGCCCCCCTCACCAGGACTTCTGGCAACAGGTCATCAAGTGTGTCTTTGAGCTGCATGGGGTGGGGTTTGGCTGACCTAACCTAGGGCACAGGCTTGCCTGGAGGCTCCTTACTGGGAGTGGGGGGGTGCTCTGGTGACCCGAGACCAGGTCTCCAGCTCTGGTGAGGGAGAGACAGGGATGCAGACAGCTTAGAAGTCCAGAGTTAGAGAAAGAAGCAGAGAAGGGAGGGGAAAAGAAACGGAAAAATGGAGTAACAGGCAGAAAATGAATCTGAGTCAGAGACCTGGAGAGAGATGGAAAGAACACTTGCCTGAATGCCAGCTGTAGGGGGTGATGCATAAGAGGAGGAGGTGCTGACAGAAGTGTTAGGGGAGGGAAGGAAAGGAGAAGAAAGCTGCAGAGAGGATTGTGAGAAAAGAATTAGGAAAGGGAAAGGGCTGAGACCCTAATGGAGCAGCCTGATGGGGAGGGAGAAAGGACTGAGGAGAGAAGAGCAGAGGTGGGGGCGGGGGGGGGGCACTGACTTTTGGTATGGAAGTTTATCAACTTTGCCACATTGTGAGGAAGTTGACATAATGCACATCCTTAAGTAACCAGCCCTGGCTCTGTTTTCTTTTCTTTGGGGAGTTGTGAATTATACAGAAATTGGACCCTGGCTCCAAACCTAGCTGCATGGGAAAGGAAGAAAATATAGAAATTTGGATTCCTGGTAAATGCACATATGCACAAGTTGCTTTGCCTTTGCTGATCCCTTCTGCCCCTTCCCCCCATAAGCACAGGGCTGTAGAATCATAAGCACAGGGCTCGAAGGGTTGTTTCATTAACCATATTTACCAGTGGTCCTAGAAGCCCTATTTATAGAAGAATTACCCCTGGTAACTTTTGAGATAAAGAAATGGCTTTACCCTCTTGCCTGGGAGTCTGATCTTGCAGGGACAAGAATGTGACACCTTAATGAATGGCCTCCTTGGTTCCAAAATAGGTCATCCCTGAACTCACTTTGGTAAACGTGGTATGGATGGGATAAGCCCTTTTTGAATTTGTTCCCGGATTTCTCCTAAGAGATATAGTGAAACATGTCCCTCTGGTTTCTCATCCTCCATAGAAAAGCTCATTCTGTATAAATTGCTCTTGATGAAAGGACAAATCCAAGGATTGTACAGCCAGGGTTACCTTCACATGAACCTCATTAATTACATGGCTGCAGGGGACAGTGGACAGCTCCTCTGGCTGCCCTTGTCAGGGTATCCTCAGCTAATGGGTATGGAGCACTCCGCAGGCTCTCCTCTGCTCTCTGTATGTTCCACTCCTGAAGAAAGCTCTACCGCAAAACCTGTCATCATTTGCATCCAATACTGGAGACAGGGAGACTTAGAGAAATGACCTTAATTGTCCCAGAGCAATTCCGCTTCCCCATGGTCCACCAGCAAGAAAACAGCCATGCCAAGGTTTGAACCCATTTTTGGGAAACTTCAGGGTTAAGGTCCGGGCCACTAGTCCTTAGGTTGCCTCCCAGAGGGTAGTGCCTGAGATCCTTGGAGACATTTTGTGGGCACTCTGTCAAATATGCAAACACTTGACCAACTGAGGAAGATGAGAAGAGGCTGGAGAAACTGAGAAGTCACTTGTCAGAGATCCTACAATGAAAAGATGCCAGATGGGGAACCAGGGCCCTGACATCACCGTGCCAATGATATCACATTGGCCGATGGTCAAGGTCACAAGAATAGCTTAGTCAAAATGCAATTCCTGGATCTCATTGGGGGTGAAACATTAACCCTCATCTCAATCCCAAGTTTGCACCTGGCATGACCACTTGCCCCTCTTTCTTTGTGGTTCCTGGCTCCTGAGGAAGTGGATCCTTTGCACATAGAGGCAAGAGCAGGACTCAGAGCCCCTCTCCCTTCTGACAAAACAAACATTAAAAGGAGCACGTGCTCTGGGAACTGCACCCCCACTGCTGCATCCAAGGGAGACACACTTATTCACCCAGAGGCAACTTTGAAAGTTCTTCCTGAGGTGTAGTGATTGTATTTGTTTGTTATCACCAGTGTCTCTGATGTCAAGTTGGAAAGTATTTAAGGAAATGGTAGAGTCTCCTTCCTTGCATCAGCGTCAGTATTTATACTAAAACATGAGTCAGATCACCTTGCCTGGGATCAGTGGTGTCAGGCACCCCAGTGGGGTGTCAAGTGGTGTTAATGGTGTCAAGTACCCCAGCTCAATCCAGTGGATGCAGCTGACATAGAGAAGACACCCGGTGCTCCCCTTCAGTGATAGGTTTGTGATTTCCTGGGAAATGTGAGTGCCTTTTCTGCAGGTGGAAGGAAGAGCCACACCTTTGAAGTCCCCTTCCATCCGATTATGTTTGCTTAGTGACCTCAATGTCTCTTTCCTTCTATTTCATTGAAAAGTGGCCAAAGGTGCCAGACCATCATGTCCAGCAAAGCATTTTGTCCTCTTTCTTTTCACAGATTCAAATTTATTTTTTGAATCTGTTGCTTTTAACCCAGAACTCTTATTTAATGGATTTGCAACCGTCACATCCATGTGTTTCAGATAATCACAGCCCACAAACTAAGGAATATAACTTAAATTTACAATGTTTGTGTCTTTGATATGCTAGGAATATTTTGCCATTCCAGTGTTTTTCTGCTTTTCTGGCTTGCTTGGCAGAGAAGGAGCAGTGTGGTACTTTCAGTGGTTGAGACCTGGGCTCTCAGTGCATACTCAACAGGTTGAAGCTGCCGCTGCTGTTTGCCCAGTACAACCTTGGACTGATCTGTATTGCTTGACCTGGATGTGAGTGATAATGTGATGCCCCTGCTATGTGTGTTGCCAGGGATTATGATGATCAGTGAAGATGTGCTGAACACAATTTGGTGAGGACTCACCAGTTAGTTTTTATCTGCCAAACATTTGTTATGCATGAGGTTTCACTTGACAGAGCACAAAACTGACATCAAGGATATTAAGCAATTTGCCTAGGTCACCCAAATCCTCAGAAACAAATTGAGACTTGAAAGCCAGCTCTGTCCTTTTAATGCCCCTGCTTCCTTCCCAACCCATTCTGTTGTTGCCCCAGTATGAGCATCTGTTCCTTCCTTATACCTGAAGACAGAGCTGTTTATATAAAATATTCTGTAAACCCATTACAAAGAATATCAAACCAACTTCTAAATCGGGAACTTTGAATACTGGAAATTTTTTTAAGGTGATAATGTCACCTCCAAATATTTGCCTTTGCATTTTTAGCAACTGGAAGTAACCCTGGCTGCTTTTTTTTTTTTTTTTCTTGACTTCTATTTTTAAAACCTCAATATAGAGGTTGCCTTGTTGGGAAAATCACTCTTGACTCAGTTTGTGCTAGGTGTTTTGTAATGCATTTGTCCACTTAAGCTATTGTATATTTATCCATTTCCATCTCTGCATCTCTTAATCAGTCTCTAGAAGCTTCATGAGATGGGGACACCTTCACTTGACATTGTACCTACACCATTAAAGACAGAGTGTGACATGTAGGAAACTCATAAATTACTTCTGGATGACTAATTGAAACTAATTCTAGAGAAGTGGTCATTGTACTGTACTCTAAAAGAAAAGCATTTACATGTTGGAATTGAAAACTGTAAGGTCTAATGTGTCCCCAGATGGGGTGGGTTCTTCAAAAGAAGAAGAATGTAATGCTCTCAGTGGTTGTTGATTAACTACATTGTAGCTTTAGGCAAGTTCCATTGTGATGTTGCTTACTATGTAATTAGAAGGGACATTCTGATTTATAAGTTAATGTGATTTCATTTGTACATTTAATTAGTTACTCAGAAAGACACTTTTGCTCCTCAGCCCACAAGTTTTCAAAATGATTAGACTTCCAGAGTTAGCACCAAGGTGAGGGGTAATCTAGTTTCACCAGTTCATAGGAGAGATGAGAAACCTATGGGCTCAGAGAAGGAAAGGGACTGGCCCAAGCTCACCCAGCACGTTAGTTAAGAGAAAGTGTGAGATCCAGTCCAGGTCTCTGCTGCACATGAGCATCATTAACACATCCATGGGGAACTACATGCTGGCTTAGGAGTACATGCTCTGAGTACAGTCTGCCCTTTGCAAAGTTCTAATTGAAAGCTCATAGTGAAGCAGGGAAGATGGCCTGGAAAGATTTCTGAAAGGATGAACCCCAGGTGTCGGAATAGTTTGGGGGAGAGTATCTCCCCAGATTCTCCATTAACAGGGTTTTAGGGGCTTTTGTGATTCAAAGTCTACTTTTCAAACAAGGACTGAAGAGTAGTTTTCCTTACACCATTTCTAGTGTGATATTCAAGAAGATCGAGAGATATCGAGGGAAGCTCATTGTTCCACACCTGGCAAGGAGTGTTTGGCAAAGCAATAATTTAGCTCATATTCCCCTTCATATATATATATATATATTTTATATATATATTTATATATATTTATATATATATTTATATATATATATTTATATATATATATATATTTTTTTTTTTTAGATGAGGAGTCAGTCTCCTTGGAACACTTCCCTATCTCTGATGTGCTTCAGGATCTGACTAAATAGATCTTTTGATGCAGAAGTATGTGAAGTATGCTCGATGTGTTAATATGGAGATCTTTATCACCTGGTGTCAATACTATGGCGACAGTAAGACACAGATTGTTGCTGTGATATATTGTGGATGAGCCTTTGAAAACATTATAATCAGTCCTGATAAAGCTGCAGAAAGATCTCAAAATAACAGTCTCTGCATCCCAAAAAGCTTGCCAAGTCTACCTAAAGTAGAAAGACTGATTCCTCAAGGAGAGAAGGTACAGATAAGATTTATTGTTGCTTTTCAACCTAAAACAATCTGGGGTCATTGGCATTGTTTTTAATTTGGTGTTCAAGGAAGAGGTACTTCTCTTTGAACCCTACCACTGCAACAGAATGCTTCCTTCCTAACCTTGTCTAGGTTCCTAAAAATTCCTCCCTTAAAATATAATTCCTTTGCACTTCAAATGATTTGAAGTTTCAGAGAGAACTATCTTGATTCCTTTAGTTGTCTAAATGCAGCATCTCACTTTGACTTCCCACCTCATGGAGGTTCTGTGATACAAATGGAGGGTAACTACTACATGCACTGCCATCACCAATTATTACTTTCATTGTTATTACCACTGAGGTCCTTCTATGCAGTAATGTGTTCTGGGTTCTTAGTAAGTATTTTCTCATATCATGTATACAGTAACTTAATATTATAGTTATGGGTTGGGGGCATTATAATATTACGCAGAGAAGATGAATATACTGTACAGAAGCATGCAGGATAAACTCAAAACTGAACAAAAAATACCATCCGAGCAGGAGAATATTGGGGAGCAATGCAAAACAGTAGGAGAAAAAAATCTCCTTTTCTATGTTGCCAGATATCCAAGTCTTTGAGTAGGATATTTGTAGAACATCATGGAATCCAAAGCTTGGAAAAGTGATGTACAGCAAGTTCTTGCTGTCCATGGCAGAGCAGGGATTTGAATGTGAACTTTTCTTATTTTCAAGCTTGACTAGTTCATACTCTCTCTAAGTGCCTCTGAAACCCCAGACTTGAAAGAGGCTTACAAAATATCATGTCCTGTGGTTTTCTTATGACTATAAGGTGCATTAATACATATTTAATATCCTCACCTAGTGCATGTCCATGCACAGTGCCACTGATATGCTGGCAACAGGGAAACTGATAGAAAAGTTGGAACAAAAGTTTTGAAATTAAGCATTCATTCTTACAATAGACTCAGATCATTCTCATTGTATCCCAGCTGGTTTTAAAAAAATTCACACTATGACCTACAAAAGTGATTTCATGACTGTAATGGGGTGAAGCACACACACACTTCCCAAATGTGCAACTATAGACCAAATGAGTAGAAGAGGTATACTGGAGGTATGTTGGAGGTATTTTCTCAAGTCCATGAAGCTGTGGAAAGCTGAGCAGGCAAAGGACCCTGGCTTTTCACATTCACTGGCACCTGAGAGTGAGAGCTTTGAGTGTGGTCCCTAGCCCATAATGGCTTCCATCTGACAGCAGATGTTTGTCATGAATGACTCATGAGTGCTGTTTTTTGACTTGGCCTTGACTTGCATTTACTTCTAGTAGAAATTCTTCATGGGTAGGATTTGACACAGGTGATTTTTGATGTATGTATGTTCTGGTGGTGGGTGTTGATGGATGGTGGTGAGGTTTCTGTGCCTGCTCTGTAGGCAGACTTCATGGTCAGATGAGGAGGAGTGCCATACTGGATGGCAGAAGAAGCAATGATATTTATGGTGTCCCCCTGGACCATCTCTCTCTTTATCTGCCCAAAGGTCACCCCTGTTTAAAGACATTCCTCCAGGGACCAGTGAAGAAATCCATTTTTCCATACTTGGTGGAACCAGGAATGGTTTCAAGAAACCCTGTAGACTACAGACTGGGGGTAGCAATTTTTAAAATGACAAATGTTTATTTATTGCACAAGACATATGGAAACTAAGCAGTGTGACATGGTAAAAGTGGCATTTTGCTGAGGAGTCCCTGATTCCTTCTGTCCTGCTGCAACAGTATTGTGTGATCTTTTCCTTTCTTCTACACATAATGGGACAAAAGCACATTCATTCCTCCTTCACACAACAAGAATGTGAAAATACTGTTTTTCTGAATGTAAATGACACATCTTGGGGATAATGAACTTACCATCATATTGACCTACCTCAGTGTTTCAGAGCTGTTTAATGTATTCCTGTCTGTACCCATATTCTTGCACTCTTGTAGTTGCACCCCCACCCCCTCTGACTGCTGGAGACAGAAGGGGAGAGAGATAGAACCATTGACCATGAAGTGAAGATAGAGTCAAATGCAGAGCATCAAGAGAGAAAGGCAGGTAGGTCATCAGTTATAGAGAGACAGTATTTAGGAAACTTGGGCTAGGGAAGGCGTGCCTGAATTAAATTTTTTTTCTCAAGAATTCACTTTTTTTTACTACTGTATGAACATTTTAGAGACCATGAAACTGCCTATACTTATTTGTTGAGATTCTTTTGTCTTTGGGATCCTGGGAAGATTGGGGTGGAAATGACAAATCAATACAGTGCATCCTCTTAAAGATTCTGGTTTGCATTTCCCAAACAGGTGGAAAATTATGTACAATTGTATGTTTTGGGGACAAGTCTGGTGCATGCATGGAGGAGATGTCTGCTAAAAGGACATCTTGTGCACTCTTGTGCACAAGAGTGAGCAGGTATAAAGACTCTGGGATGGTACTGTGAGTTTCACACTGGAGAGAGCCTGCAGGGAAGCTAGTAGTGTTTGAGGTAGAGGAATCCAGGGGAGAAAGGAGCTGCTTCCAGGCCACTATTTTGACAAGCCATAAAAATGGAATATTCTAGCTGAGTTGCCTCAGTGAGGGTTCTGTAGAAGGTTTAAAGCAGGTTCTATGACTATTTCTAAGTTACAGATAATAGATTTCCTTTACAGGCTTGAGCATGTCTTAGAACAACTGTCTCTTGCCTGTAATTCTGGTGAATCTGAAGGAAGCATAGAAATGTACCAAGGGAACAGCTGTCCTGTGAAGGAGCTTGAAGGAATGGCTTAGAGAGTGAAGTTGCTCTTGTGAGGCAAAGACTGAGCCCCAGGCAGCTCCAGCCTGGTTGATGGGTAGAAAACTCAGATATGTGAAAGAAGTCAGCTTTAACTCATCAACTGGCAATTTCCATACCAGCCAAAAATAGGGAAGGAATTTTACTTTGTTCTCATAGTTAGCATTTATTATAATTTTAAAATTGGTTGTTTTGATGGCAGCAGATGAAATTAAACAGTCTAGAACATTCATCCCTGCCACCCCACCCTACAGAAACTTCTGGGTATGGCTGTTTTGGTGTTACCTCTACCAGCTCACAGAGGGAAACAGACCATTTCCAAATGCTTGAACTATATTCATGCATTCTCATTGAATGGTACATCTTATTAACAACAAAAGTATCTTCTAGCAGGATTTTTATTTTTATGTGTTGTAGTAAAGAGCATATAGTAAGAGCATATTGCTAGGACCAGTTGACTTGGATAAAATGTTTATACTGAATGTTTTCTGTGTGTTTCTATTTAGAAAAAAAAATAATGAAAAACATTATCAGTCTGGGTGGTTCTTTTTCAGATGTAGAATCACTCAAACTGAAATCCTTTTTGTGTTCAATTGGACTTGCCAGCACTAAAGGAGGGCAGTTGGGATAATATGATAAACTGACCCCTGCGTTCAATCTTAGCTCATCAAGGCTGCACCAGAATTGACATTTTCATACTGTATGGCTTGATGCCTTGATTACAAATTGGTCCTGAGTAGCTAAACTCTTTGTAATTTTATTCACTAAGGGATTGTGCTTGTGTCAGATCTGTTTTGGTTTTGAAACCTGGAGGAGAAATACATTTCAGGTTACCATCTTTTGTTTAGAATAGGATAGAGAGGAAGATTTATAAAGAAACAAATGTAATTTATTATATGCAAAATTAAGAGTTCATCTTCCTGCCTGGTAGTGTAGATAGCTTTTCTCCTCCCACTTCCTCCTGAAGGTTTTGCAAAAACAGTTTATTTATTTTTATTTTTATTTTTTGTTTGTTTTTTTGAGACTAGGTCTCGCTATTTTTGCCCGTGGAATCACAGGCTCTCGTTGCCCGGGGCACCACAGGCTGAAGCAATCCCCAGCCTCAGCTTCCCAGGTAGCTGGGATTACAGGCCCGCACCATCATGTTCAACTATTGTTTTTTTGGAGCAAGGTCTCGCTACAGGCCCCAAGCGGGACTTGAACCACGATCCCTAGCCCTGGCCGCTTCATAGGCTGAAGCTTACAGGCACAAGCCACCGTGCCCGGCCGCAAAAATAGTTTAAATTATGGTTTTGAGAAGGGTGTTGAGTATATTTCTCATCATTGATTTCACTCGTGATAAATGGATGCATTATTTTGGAAGAAAGATGATCTACAATTGTATCTCTTTTGTGTTTGCTTTCAAAAATTATATTTTCATTTTGATTAGATGAACTTTTCACACCATGAAATTATTAAGTTTATGGTGCAGAACCTTGTATCCTTTATGTCTTAGGAGAATGGAAGACAAATAAAGAACATGCTTTCTGTTCTTGGAGAAATCGGGGATAATTCTTCCTGAATCAGATTGAGAATGATATACTTTTTTTGTGATAGTTATATGTTATAGACAATGAACCTGTTAAAATTCAGGGAAGGAAGTGACCAGCTAGGGTCAACATAATTAGGTGAAGTTTCCAACCTGTTATTAGCAATCCACCTACAATAGAATAGGTGGATTAAGACCTATTATTATTCCATCAACTGAATTTGTACCATAATAAGTAAAAATTTTTACTTATTATAAAAATTGGGACCAATTGCAGCAAAACACTAATTCATTGATAAACCTAGCTTTCAATGCTGTTCTGGATTGGGAGTAAGGGAAATCTCTAGAACTCTGCATACACACCCGCTATTCCCAAAGAAAACAAAACCAACCCCTTGAACTGAAACCAACATGAAAAAGTACTGAGCAAAGAACAGATGAGAAAGACCAAAATTGTTGTGTGCAAATACCCATAAGGATCAGCTGCAAGTATCCTGTTGTAAATTAGAGGCAAGAGTCTGCAAGTAGCCCCTGCTTGGTGCAAGAACCTGGTAGGAAACCCACTGGTCCTAATTCAGACACTTCCTGTGGCTCCAGCAAAATCAACCTCAAATCCTCTCAATGGAAAGCATACTATGTTAGGATTAAGGAATACACTGGTAGAGTAAAAAAAATGAACTCACAATGAAAAATGTTAAAAATACACAAAAAACCTGGCTGTTATCAGTCAGAGACACCAGGTCAGAAATGAAATGGAAAAGTCTTAAACTCCTGAGATATATTGGAATTATGACATAGAATATAAAATAAATAGATATGAATCTTTAAAGGAATAAGAGGCAATTCCTTTAAAGGATTAAGAGCATAGAACAAAAGATTGTAAGAAATGATTAGGGATTTTTTTTTCCCACAGAGAACCATAGAGAGCTTTTGAAAAGAAAAACGTTGATAGAATGAACAGCCAGGTGGGTAGATAAAACAGAATTGTGGACACAGATGCAGTGAAAGGAAGAGCGATTCAAAGATAATATGCCAGCATTCAGCACAGAGAAACAAGGAGATAGAAAGCAGAGAGAAATGGAGAGGATAATTCAAAAAGTTTGTTGTATGTTTAGTCAGTCTCAGAAAGAGAACAAATGAAGGAGAGAACAATTGGAAGAGATTTTATGTAACAATGGATGGAAACTGATAAAGAATGAAAGTCTATATATGTAAGAAGTACAAAAAAATAAATGAACAAATGAATCTATACCTAGACACATTGTAGTGAAATTGCGTAACAGCAAAACATAAACATACAAAGCAGAAGAGAATGTCTTTGAAGCAGCTGGGGTGCAAAAACATCTCAGCTATGATCGAATCATAATTCATATTAATAGGCTCTCCAGTGGCAACCATATTGGATAGAGGATATGGAACTGTCTTAAAATTTCTGAGAGGAAATATTTGTACAACTAGGCTTGTTTTCTTTTGAAGAGTAATAAAATAAATGAACACATTTCCAAATAAATGGAGCTTCACAACAGAAACTTCTGAAGGATGCAGTTACAAAATAAAAGTTATCATAGAAAGAAGGTGTAAAAAGAAGGGATGATAAGTAAAGTGGTAAAATGTAAAAGCATTCCAACATTGTTTACACAATACAATGATAATGTACTAACTTGTGTATTTCTATTTTTAGGAAAAGAAGCAAAATATCAGTATGAGCACATTAACTACAGAATCTAAGACTCCTCAGCAACTTTACAATCACATGTTTTTGTTTTCCATCTTCCTCTTATTCAGCCTGTTTCTCCCTCTTTTTCTCATTAGTCTCTATAAGTAAAATTAAAATGCTTATTAATTTTAGCATTTCAAAGGAAATCATTGAATTCGAGATCCTTTACTTCACATCTTGATCTTCAAATCATACTTAGTGTGAAGAGATAAACCATAAACTGAAAAGGATTTTCTTGGCAACACATGTAGATAATGAGGACATCATGACTGGAATATAGAAAAATTAATTACAAAAGAAATGATAAACAACCCACGGAGTGCTAAGTTTCACCAGGATTCACCCTTAAAAGGAATAATGTGACCAGTAAAATTATAAGGCTTCATAACTGGGAAAATGCAAAATGAGAATCATTGAGGCATTATTTATTCTGCTAGTTAGAACAGATGAAGAAGTCTAAAAATACAAAGTGTTGGAGAGAACTATAATGCATCGCTTTGAGGAGTGTAATTGTCAGACACTTAGGAATGAAGGCTAGCATTTTCTTGTGCAGAACACTGAACTGCTCTGTAACCCAGTCACTCCCTCTATGTATATATCTCAGACAGCATTGCACATTCCCACCACTGACACAGGAATAGTCATTAACATGTTATGATACCCAGAAAATGAAAATAATCCCAATGTTTATCATTAGGAGAAATAGTAATTGTTATATAATACTTATGGGAAGGATTGCATGACAGAGGAAGTGAGTGAGTTATGAAAAGCTCTACTAACCTAGACATGAATATAGCATCAAAGTGTTGAATTTGATTATTTGTGATATTTATAACTATTATTTTGTATTTTGCTTAAGGACACAACAAAAATATTTTTGTTCATGCTGATTTATTAGTTTTTAATATATAATCAAATATGTATTTATACACACTTATGTGTATATATGTATGCATATAGGTATAGACATGTGTATACACTATATGAATATATATGTATGTGTATATATACACATACAAAACCATTTGAAAAAAAGAAATATAAACATAATTCAAGGTGATAGTAGTTGACTCTCAAGTAGTGGTTTCTTCTTGATGAAGACACAGGACACAGGGCATGATGTTGAAAGGAGCATAGGAACTTCACCAATGTGAAGTTGAGGAATTGCTTCCTTTTCCAAGCAGAAGGTTTAGGAGTTTGGCTGTTCTTCCCTCTGAAGTATGGTTACCAGAATAGATTGGCTGGCTTTCAGAAGGAGGGACTCCCATTGATTAGCTGGCTTTTGGAAGCTTGTGCATTGGTGCAGAACTGCCATCGATTGATTATATGGGTTTAAATCCAGTTCTTTGTGATGATGGGTTGCATAAAAAAATCAATCTTCTGGAAGGGAAGGGACCTTTTACTGTCACTTGTAAAGTGAATCTTACTGTTTCCACTTTAAAGGTGGAATGGTTAACTAAGAGCTGCCAGCTTCCAAGTGGTAGAGTTGGTCTTGATGCTCAGCATTCTGCCTTCCTGTCTACCATGAAAATACAGTGTCTGAAGCTGAATTATAACACAGCCCATGTTATAAGGATATATGATTATGAGATGATTCTTATTAGGGATCTAAGATATTTTTCCTTGCTTTATGATGGAATCTCATTCCTCTGTCTTGGTAAAATGGTACCACTTGTGCCAACTAGAAAGCTAGGGTTATCCATGACATTTCTGTCCTATTCATAATCAGCCAGAGTCTCACATCCCTAAACATATTTACAGCCTAAGCATTGGTCCTCCTTCACATGATATCCAGAAGACCTTGAAAAAAGACATTTTTTAAATTATGTGATCCCATTACTTGAGGCCACCTTATAATTATTCTATTCTTTTCAGTTGATCCTTGAATAAGAATTATGTCTTCCCTACCACCCCACCTTATCTCATTCCACTGCATATTCTTGTTAACTTTTGTTATTTTCCATGTCTTATTCCTTCTGCCCAATGACCTTTCCATATACTGTTAGATTTTAAGTTGGAACCAATTAATTGACTATCCTGCCCTCCCTCTTATGGTCATCCACAAAATATCTGGCATTCCCCCTACAGTTTTGAAGATTTACTCCTTGTTGTCTCCTTCTTCCATTGACCATAACTGATGATTATAATCTCTGCAATGTTCTGGTCAATTCCTTGAGTTCTTCAGTGACCTTGACCTTCATTGGACCTCATAGCACTGTTCTTCTAGACATATCCTAGAACCATGATTCTCAAAGCTTGGTGTGCATCACCATTACCTGGAGAACTTTTCGAACTGTGGAGTGCTGGGTTCCCTTATCAGTTTCATTCAGTAAGCCTGGAGTACTGGCAGAGAACTTGTATTTCTAACAAGTTCAGCAGCTGCTGCTCATGCTACTTGGGGGACTGCACTTTATCAGGAACCACATCTTTTTTCCTGCAGACTGGTTCGCCTTCATGCTCTGAACTTCAAACATCTCATTCTCTATCTGCCACATCTTAATTCTGGCTCATTCTCTTCTGTTACCTACAACCCAGTGATTTTTGCACAGTCCCTATCTCTAATCTGATGCAAGAA
Source organism: Uropsilus gracilis (assembly GCA_004024945.1). Taxonomy (NCBI): domain Eukaryota; kingdom Metazoa; phylum Chordata; class Mammalia; order Eulipotyphla; family Talpidae; genus Uropsilus; species Uropsilus gracilis. The sequence continues at coordinate 23,395 of PVHY01007587.1, forward strand.
AATTAGAGTTTCATAATTACCTAATTTTGTGGTATATGCAGCAATTAGGATGAGTCATTGAGATCTGCTGTTATTTTTCCCTGTTTCACTTTTGTTACCTGAAATTTCTGAGAATTGCCACATGTATATTCTCCCTATATATAGTCTGGCTTAAAAGGAAAATTGTTGAGGTCTTGTAGGTGATATATTCTAAAGTAGATACAAAATATACTAAAATAGTAAACTTGATCCCACTTACACATGTGCACAGTTCTTTGATTTTTATTATTTTTATCAGGTCTGATAAAACTTCGTCCCTGCTCTGTTTTAAATATAGGTATATCAAATATATACCTATCAAACAGTTTTTAAGAAAAGATTTGAAGTCATATCACTCTGTTGATGGGATAATTAAAGAAAGCATTCTGTATATTTTGTGATAATATCTTATCTTTGGAAGTGTTTTCAGCATTGTTTGCAGAAATAATTTCACACCATTCTTAACTGGAAACTTTGCCCCTGCGAGATATTTTGAAAGAACATTGTTATTGGAAACCAGAACTCAAGTAACTTGTTGACGGACACAAACTCAGTCAAGTTGAATTCATTTATGGAACTTCTGCTTCCAAATCCAGAGTTCTTCCTCTTAGGGCTAGAAAATCTCAGGAGCCCTTAAGGAAAAGAGAAGACAAGTGGTCTCAGCCATGGAGTAGAGTATGGAACCTTTGAAGCAGAATTCAACTGACTGTCATTGCCACAAGTGTTGCCACAGCCTCTGCTTTTCAAGAAAAAACAGAATAAGGAGCTTGAACATTTTTCAAATTTGGAAATAGTTATACTTAATTCAAATGAAAAGTAAAACTGTGTAATGCTAGATTTACCATGTCTGATTTGTCTGTGGGTGTTAGTCTGAAATCTGTGATCTGCAGTTATATTGTGTTCCCTCTATCACAGTCCTAGAATCTCACAGTTTTGTCTTTGTCTAAGCATGGCTGGTGGTGTAGAATTTTCTGTCATTGATTTTCTCATTGTCCATCTCATGGTTCCTTAGTTCTTACCCTGAGTAGTCTATTCCAATTATATCCTATGTCTGTTCATGATTCCATAGGGAATCTTTTCAAACACTTCAGGAGAGCACCTATTTTTTCTCTTCCCATATTCCCAAAACTATAGACTTAAACATTCATCATCTTTGAGCTATTCATCACAAGCTGTGTATGTAGAACCTTTCTAATCCCAGGTGCCTTCTCCTGCATGCTCTCTAAATGAATTGAAATTCTACTGAGTGTAGTCCATATATTCCATGATAGCATCTGTTAACCAACAGATACTATTAAGTTTTGATTAACTGTTAGGATATCACTCAAAAACAGGTAAATAGATGTTTGACCTTCCTTGAAGACTCTGTTTGGAAGAATGTGTCACCAAATGTAACCGAACTTAGGAACATTAGCATAATTCTTCAGTGTGATTCAAGCTGATGAAGTCAAGAGATCTCCATGTCTGTGTTCAGGAGAGGAACTTCTCATACTTTTTGAGATCTTATGAACAGAGAAAGCCAATTGCAGTTCTAAAGAAGAAACCTCCTGTAGAAGGTTTGTGAATGTTACAGACATGACTTGCAGCAGAACTGGTTCCCACAAGGACAGATTCTACATGGTTTGTGATGTAGTCTAGGCTCTGGGGTCTAGAGTCTGGAGTAAGAAACTGCAGATATTTGAACGATTCTTCTAAATAACAATATAATGTCAATAATGTCAATAATGAAAGGTGTGACTTATTAGAAACCTACTATGTGCCAAGCACTCTAACAGAATGCAGATAAATGTATTTAGAGTATGCAGAATATTTAGATGGTATTTAGCAGTGATTCAAGAAGTAATAAATGTTACTACTGTTGTGATTAAATTATTGTTGCATTTACAGCCTCTTAGTCCTTGTTACTTTGCAAGAAGTAGGTAATTCTTATCGACATTTTATAGAGAAGGAAACTCAGAGAGTTAAATTCTGGGATGCACAACTTACAAACATCAGAGAAAATCTGTGCCCTACCTCCCTCTTCTTTCATGTTTGCTGTCAAAAGTGAATAGGGACTCAAGATAGAAAGGTATAGCCCTTAGTTACTTCTGAACAGTGGTCAATTATGTTTTATGATTATGTGGTTGATTTCAGTTTGGATTAAGCTGAGGAAGTGCATGGTTACACTTCTCAAGCATTTATCTGTGGCTTTGTATTCTATTTAGGTCATTTTGAAACTCAAATATTTTGTTCAGTAAATTAGACTTGTGACAGTCACACATTTGACAAGGATGGCTGATTTGTGGTACTTTTTCCTAGTTCTTGATAGAAATATACCTAAAAGGGTGCAAATAAGGGGCATCAACCAAACAGAACCTGGTGTCACTTCCTGAAAGATGCTACCCTTCCTTTTTCTCTCTAATATTATCTCAGACTTGAATTGTGTTCTTTGTAATGGCACTGTGTCCTGGTATATATTTGCCACCCTATTTTTATTGTAATCTGTTGTGTATTTTCTTTGTCCTGTTCATGAGTTTATCAAGACATATTTTGTCAGATTCTTTACCAAAGCCTACCAATTCCACAATTATGGAATTGTTTGTCTCTGAAAAATTAGTATTCTCTTTTAAAAATCTGGTGACTGCATAAATTAAGTTTGTTGGTCCAATAAAGGTTTTAGTTATCATTATGATACTGAGAGTGATTCAATCCACTAGGTTTGTGAAATACAAGTTTTCTTTCACTTAAAAAGTGAAGCACTTTGAAGTTTTTGAAATGATTTGAACTACCCTGTACTTTGTAACTAAATTGGTAGAGAGAGGAGATAGAAAAGAAAGTCATGAATCAAGCCCTCATTGTTCCAGCTAGAATCTGGACAGTTGTAACAATTGTGTGTGAGTAGGTACAGGTGCACAGCAAACAGAGAAGACATTCAACAGGATTGAGTCAGCTATGCTTTGGGGTGGAAGGATTATTATAAAAATGCACAGAAAGTTAATGCATTACTTATTCCTTTGTATGGTATCCTCCTAAAGGGAGTCTATAAAAAACAGATGAGACTGCCATAATCTGTACAATTTTTCTAGCTCTGGTAGATAGTAAGAAGGAAACCACCATGGAGAGATGCATTAAAGGCTGCAGTTAATTGGGAAGAAAAAGAATCTGTATTTGTCCCTTTTAATTAATATATGAAGAACCGTATTTTTCTAAAAAGTCTCTCTTAGTCTATATTTGTAACACAGTGTCTTAACATGATGGTTTTCTCAAAGAGATACCTAGTAAAAAGCTTTATCCTTTACATTACAAAATAGATCTTAAAAAAGACATTACACTTCATAATTTGTGAGACAATGGGGATCGTTCTCCATGCCATAGCAAACAGTGTGCAACATCCTGGTTAGTTCTGGCCCCTGGCCAAAGCTACAGGTGAACATCTGTGCTATATGGCTGGATATGAAGGCTGTTTGTATGGGGCATTACTCTGCCAGGCTGTGCTTTGTGTCTGCTGCTGTCCCTGACTTGTCCCTGATGGCATGTAAATTTGTAACCCATGGGATTGGATGGGGGGTGGTCTTGGGGATTGACTGAGCAGTTGTTGAAAGGAGCTGGTGGAATCCCTATAGAATAACCACAGAATACCTTAAAAACTAAAGGTTCTGTGCTAGGATTTACTATTTTGTTTATTTAACATCATGTAATCCTTTGATTAATTTTTGATCTGCTTAGCTTCTTTGCATGTAAGTATAAGTAGAGTATTTTGATTGAATAGACACAAAATTAAGTAATGGATACAGTTATTTGCAATAATGATGAGGAGGAAGGTATAGAATATTAGAGCACAAATCCAGGGAAGTAGCTGTTAATATTTGTTGGCACAAAGTAAAAACACCACTGTTATAATTTAATGTTTATCTGAGTCCTATGCTTGTACGTTTGCCAGTTTTCAATGGGTCTGGGTACAGTGGTCATAGTTCCCCACATTACCCTCCCCTTCCCTTTCCCTCCATCTCCTCGTTATCAGGAAACTTTGAAATTGATGCATTTGTTTGTGGTACAGATTTGTTATTAAGAGTTTAACAAGAACACACACATTCTTTTGTTCAAACAAGAACCAAGGAACACTCCTTTGTCATGTTACATTCTTTACTCTGTTGGTGCATTTTTTCCTGCACTGCTGACTTGTGTGTGTAGTTTGATCTTCCAGGGGTGTCTTGGATCATGCAGAGGACTAAAAAATCAAAGTCAAACAATCAAATCTTGGGCAAATCACCTCTGTCACCTAGACTTAGATTTTTATATGCTTAATGGGACCCATGGCTTCCCTGCTGCAGTTTTATGAGGATTAAATGAGAAGAATGATATAATATCTGTAATAATAGTTACAACAACAATTATTTATATGGCATTTGCTGAGTAGATTCTCCCAACTTCTTCTACCTCATTGCCAAAACAGTGATCTAAATGACCATTTGGGTCTTATCTGTTGGAGCATAATGTCCACTTAACTGCTCCCCATACTATGACTCCCTTCCCTTCCCCCCCTCCAGCATTGCTGTATTCTCCACAAGGCCAGGAGCTGAAGTGATAGATTGACAGAGAAAATGTGGTCAGCCCCTGCTGAAATCCTTTGCAGGCCCCCTCTTGATCAGTCTTCCTTCCCTGTTGCCAAAGAACCCGCACTCAAATCTCCTCTTAGGCTAATTACCAGTCTCTTGTTCCAAGCTGTTTCATGCCCATGTTATTTTAGGTCTCTGCTCCTTCCCAGCATGTCCCTTATCTCCTGACTCATCCCCGCCTCTCCAGCCTGCTCTGACTCCCTGGACTCACATCTCTGTAGTGTCCGTCAGTGTCCCCTGTGTCTCCTTCAGAGCTCCTGGTGCAGTCATAATTTTATATTTAGAAGTGTGATGATTTAATCAGCATCTGTCATCACTGGTAGAATAAAAGCTCCATGAGGTCAGGGTGAGGTCTGTGTCCTCTGCACTAAACTCCAAGACCAGACTCCGATTCAGTGTCTGTTGAAATAGTGAGTTTTTAGATATCAGAAGTACTTAGAGTATTTACAGTGAAATCTTAAACTGATGCTGTGAAGGGGAAGAGGAGAAGGGAAGAGGTAAGTGAGGCTCAGTCACCTGCAGAGATTCTATGCTGAGTACAGTGTAACCCCTGTTGTTACACTTAGAAATCATCTCCTCTCAAATTTCTTTGTTCATTCTGTTTGCCATCAGTGAATATCAGTAGAACAGAGCTTTATGTCATGGTCAAATATTTATTACTTATTTTTTCAGAGTTTTAGTTGTGATACCATTGGTTAATGACTGGGAGGTTTCAGAAATATAGCTTTGTGGTTCAATTTCTATATCTGTAGATGAGAAGACAACTTTATCTCCATCACCAAGAAGTTCACCCCCTTTTCATAGTTTTTACCTTCATGTTCCATTTTCTTCTCATAATCTAGTAATTTTTATTTTGCTTATTCATTTTATTTCTTCTTAAAATTTTATTTTGCATTCTATTTTGACATCTGTGTAATGGGTAGATTCCATTATGATCAGCTATGAAAGGAATTTCCATTCACCAGTAAACAGTTGACTGCCTTAGCCCATTTACCCCTCTCCCTATGGACGAACATGTGCTGAGTGCTAAAAACGACAGCAATATGCTGTCATAAGGAAGTAAAAAATCTGCACAAGTAGCTGCATAAGCAAATCATTACTCTTGTGCTTGCGTGCACACACTGTTATTTCTCAGTGTGGCTAGTGCAGAGGTGACAGGAGTCCATGAGAAAGTCAAGCCTTCTTCCTGTCACAGTTGGAGTGGATGAGAGACTTCACCAAGGTTATATCTTCACAGGTATGTCCTTCATTTCTCAGTAGATTGTGTGACCTCAATGCTTAGGATGGTAAAATCTTTTCTCTGCTGTGGAGGGATCTGGTTCCTGCATAAGCCTCTGCATGTAGGGGCCCCACTATTCCACTCATCCACCCATAAATACACACAATTCAGAGATGCCTACTGCCAGCTTGAGGTCCAAATGTACTGCCTCCCTTGCCGCAAGGATGCCTTTTTGGTTCTGTCACATTTAAAATTATTTCAAATGGACATATATATATATATATTTTTTTTTTAATAATTAAAAAAAATTTTGTGGGGCTGGGCATAGCCTGTAAGCTTCAGCCTATGAAGTGGCCAGGGCTAGGGATCGCAGTTTGAGTCCCGCCTGGGGCCCATAGCAAAACCTAGTTCAAGAAAATAGCTGGGCATGGTGGCGCATGCCTGTAATCCCAGCTACCTGGGAAGCTGAGGCTGGGGATTGCTTGAGTCTGCGGTACCCCGGGCAACGAGAGCCTGCGGTTCCACGGGCAAAAATAGCGAGACCTAGTTTCAAAAAAAAATTTTTTTTGTGGGAAGAATACAAGTTACATAGATAGGTATACCATAATTGCAAAATTATAACCATGCAAAATAATATATTATTACTGATGTGTGATTTAAAAGTTTCAAATACCACTGGCATGGCAAACATCAGATCCAGTGTACTAATTATTATTTCTGGGAATGTATAATGGGGAATAGGAGAGAAGAAATATCCACAGAAAATGTCAACTGCCTTTGTGATGGTTGTTCTTTTATTTATTCTAATTTAATTTTTTTAAATTTGCATATGTATGTGTGTTTTTATTTATACTACATTATTGCATTATTGTGTACCCCGGGACTTTCCCACTTCACTAACACATGTTAGCAATCCTGAACTTTTGTGCTCTTCACCTCCCCGGCCTTCTTCCCCCTTCTCCTCTCTTGCTCCATTTTTCAGTCCCATTGGTTGCTTTTATTTTTTTCTTGTTTGTTTTTCCCTGTATCCATCATATAAGTGAGAACATCCTGTATTTCTCCTTTTCTTTTTCACTTATTTCTGCTAATATGAGTCTTTCTAGTTCCACCCATGTTGCTGCGAATGACATGTGTTTGTCCTCCTTGATTGATGTGCCGTATTCCATCGTGTATATGTACCACATTTTTTTGGTTTTTTTTAGCCATTCATCTGTTTTGGGGCATTTGAGTTGTTTCCACATCTTGGCAATTGTAAACAGAGCTGCAATGAACATGCACGTACAGGTGTCCTTTTGAATTAATGTTTTCATGTCCTCTGGATAGATTCCCAATAGTGGAGTTGCTGGATCAAATGGTAAGTCCACTTTCAATTGTTTGAGGGTCCTCCACACAGTCTTCCATAGTGGCTGGACCAGTTTGCACTCCCACCAACAGTGTAAGAGAGTTCCTTTTCTCCACATATGCACCAACATTTGTTGTTGTCCTTTTTATTTATATGGGCCATTCTTACTGGTGTAAGATGGTATCTCAGTGTGGTTTTAATTTGCATTTCCCTGATTATCAGTGATGTGGAGCATTTTTTCATATGCCTATTAGCCATCTGTATCTCCTCTTGGTGAAGTGTCTTTTTAGTTCTTCTCCCTATTTTTTGACTGGGCTTTGTTTTTGTTGAATTATATGAGCTCTTTGTGGATCTTTGTTATCAGACCCTTGTCACTTGTCTAGAGGGTAAAAATTTTCTCCCAGTCGGTTGGGTTTCTTTTTATTTTGTTTATTGTCTCTTTTGCTGAACAGAAACTTTTTAGTTTGATATAGTCCCAGCATTTATGTTTTCCTTCATTTTTTTTTTTTTTTTTTTTTTGCTGGCCATAGTTGTTTCCCAAAATGGATTTCTAAGGTGAAATCTATTAATGGTTTTGCCCAGGTTTTCTTCTATGTATTTTATGGTTGCAGTTCTCACTTCCAGGTCCTTTATCCATTTTGAGTTAATTTTTGTACAGGGTGTGAGGGTGTTTTCCTGGTCCATTTTTTATATGTTTTGATCCAGTTTTCCCAGCACCATTACTGAAGAGGCTATCCTTGTCCCAGAGTATGTATGTTTTTTTTCCCCTTTGTCGAAGATTAATTGACCATATATGTATGGTTTTATTTCTGGGTATTCGATTCTGATCCATTGGTCTGTTTGTCTGTTTTTGTGCCAGTACCATGCTGTTTTAAGTATTATGGCTTGTAGTACAGTCAAATGGACATATCTTTAGGCTGATTTCTACCCTTGCCCCCACCACTTGGCCATGGTCACCACCGTTCTCTGTTGTTACTTTCTTGGCCACTTTTGAATTTGTAAGTTGTGTGTGGAATACCAGGGTAAGTATTTCTTGACATGGGAAGCTGGGTAAATTATTAGGAAGAGAACTGAATGTGCATTTGAAGTCCTGATTTTGCTTCTGACCTGATGGGGACCTTTGACTTTGTTTCCTCACATTTAAACTGAGAATAGTAATTCCTGCCTTGTCTCCTTCATGCGGATATTGTGGAAATCAAATGAGATAATGGATGTGAGGCCATTTAGTAAGTGGAGAAGTATCATTCAAGTGTAAGGGGCTACAATTAAGAGTGAGTTTGACCTCAGACAGAGAGAAAGCTGTTCATGCACAGCCTGCTCTATAATTTCTGACAGAAAGTGATGATGAACACAAAGCGAAAGGGTTATGGGGTCAGGACACATGGGTGCAATCATCAGCATGAGGGAATAGGAGAAATGGGATACAGGAGCTTGAATGGAATCCCAGAGAGCTAGAGAATAATTATGCAAATAATTACATGTATCCCTGTGTCTTCAGTATTTACAGCATCAATTATAAAGTGGAACATTAAGCACCTGATTTTAAAACTACTTCACAGTATTAAAAAAAAAAAGCAAAACAAAAGAACCTCTGTTCAATAATGAGTTGAATTTATTCTTTTCCCACAGACAGGAGAGAAGTATAGTTTTTCTAACCTTCATTTATAACTGGGAACTTATCAATAATGTATTTCTTTGTGCAAGACTTTACTTCATGCTTACTGGTAGCTGCAGTGTTGCCTGGTGATGATGATTTATGCATTGGTAATTATTTCTCCCTTCAACATATGATTCCCCCTCAATTGCTGAATTTCTTGTCTTTGTAGGTAGAGTTTTTGGGCTAACGTCAACCCAGTCTTCTAGTTTTGAAACCCTAGACAAAATCTAGAGAAGTGGGTGACATACCCACTGCTGACTGAATTGTGATGAGAAGGTGCTCTTACTTTGTCTCTGCCAGTCCACAGCTGGCCAGGATGCAAGAAGCCCCTATTGCCACCTTTCCATACAAGCTGGGGGCATTTTCTTTGTGATTCACTAAAACACATTATCAGAGCTGAAAGAGGAAAGTTATTAATTGTAATTCACCAAAATGGGGTTCTCTGTGAGACACTGACTCAGGCTGCCTTTCCTAACTGGTAAACACATTTTAAAAGACAAAAAGAAGGCAATCTTGCTTACCTACCTTGACTGATTCACATTAACAATGAAATGTACCGGGGTCCCTGCTTGATGCTGTTTATGCTATTCTGGACCTTGGCTCTGAGTACTAATAGAACTAGGAGCACTTTCAGATCCAGAATCATAAGACAGTTTCACGTGAGGTGCTTTATTTGTGAGGAGAATCTCCACAGACCTTTTGCTGTACATCAGGAGATCCACTAGCACCTTTTGTTCCCTGAGGGCTTTCTTGTGGATGCAGAAACAGCTGATTTACCAAGAACTGTTCCTTAGGAGTCTTTCTTTTATGACAGAACTGCACTGTTTTTTTCTTCTCCTTGGGGGTTCCTGAGAGCATCACAGGATAGCCAACTCTTTCTGTGTTCTTGGAATTCTGATGATCTATCTGAAAATGTTTGTTCCACTTTACATAGCTCCTCTTCTATAAAAGATTCTCCATTTTGGGATGATGTGCTTTCAAAAGTCAATGTTCAGTTTGTTCACATTGATAATCCAATAGAAGCAGAGTGTTGAGTATGTGGTAGGTATCCAATGGATGCTGTTTAAATACATGAATAGTTTAGTCTTTTGTTCTCCTCAAAGTCAGGGCAAGAAAGCAATAGAACTCCAAATGGGTGATTTAGTGGGTGCTATGGGTTCATACGCCTGGTAGATATTGGAGCAGGGACCCATCATATAATGTTCAGTTGCCAGGGTGGCCGTGGTACCTCAGTTCATTGTTGGGGGGCCCCCTGAGTTCAGATGCTTCCTCAGGTACTTACCAACTGTGTGACCATGTGATCTTCATTGCCTCTGTTTTCTCATCTAGAAAATGAGAGAACAGTAATAGAAAAGACTGATGTCACAAAAAACAAACCTGATCAATTCTCAATTAGTATGCAGAAGTGGGAATGGGTAGGGGAACTTTCTTGAAAAATGCAGGTATTCAACCCCAGGACTCTGTGGGAAAGGGACTCAGAAATCCAGAAAGATGCCTGTTGTTTATGTGCCTCATTGTGAAACTTTGTCTCATTACTAAAGCACTCTGCCCTGCTGTTGGACGACAGTCCTAGATTGCCAGGTTGCTCTTTGTCAACCTGTGTGCCATGGGCTCCGACAGGGATTATAAATGTCCTCTGGGTACCATGCAGAATCTGGAACTCTTCCAAAGGGGCCCTGGAGCTGATGTGTTGTGCCTCGACCCTGGCATGTGGTCTGTCACCCAGTAAGTGTTAGCAGTTGATTTTATCATTGCTGCCCGGCCATATTTGTGATGCATGTGGCTGGCATTGATGTAAAAATGTGACAGCACTAGAGAAGGCAGTCTTTATCTCTGGCTCCTCAGAGCCACCACCTCCAGGAATTGTCCAAGTGTGGCTTTCACCACTCCTTCCGCTAAGGGTAATAGGAAGCTTAACTGAGGTTGGCAGTTCTCCCCACTGCTGAGGGAGGTGTCAACCACAGAGGTGACACAAGTTTGGCTCACTTCAAGTTCCACCTTCTCTCCACCCCCAAATAATCTCAGTCCTCAATGATGTCTCAGGTTTCTGGGGCAAATGCCAGAGTTGGATATGGGTGTCTTTCAGTCTCCACAGTCATGGTGTTTGACAGCCACTGTCTGTCAACTTTGACCACAGACTTGGGGGTGGGTGGGAAAGCAGTGGGGGGGTGCTGTCTGCAGGACAGGCAGGGCTGGCCCTTGGCTCCTTGCTAGGGCTTCTGCATTGGCAGTCTGCTTCTGAGTCAGTTTTAAGCAAGGTGGGAGCAGGCATACTGCATAGGGAGATCAGAAAACTGGCTTGAATTTAAGTTCCAAGAGGCAGAGGCTATAGAATAAAGAAGGTGTGGAGCTGAAAAGGACCACAGGTGTGTCTTGTCTACAGTGACAAGAGGAGTATATAGTAATAGGTACAAGTGAGTATGTGCTCTGTGGCAAGCACTGACCAAAGTGATTTCCATATATTATAATGCTTCAATTCTTGCAGTAGCAAAAATTTGTGCATCTACTTTTACGCAGTTTCTTAAGTGAACATGCAATGATGCTGAACTTTACACAGAATGTTCCATTTTGTAAGTTAGGAGCAGAGTTTGGATATAATGACCTGATAGAATGACTGCTTGATTGTTGATAAGTTATGGTACACATGTGTGCTTCCCACAGCCTTTCCCATGTCCACAAACTACCATGAGGATATGCGGGTTTCTGTAGTCAAGTTGGTGATGATGGAGGTCACAGACATGAGTGAAATTCACAGGATAAGTTGCATGTGTAGTTTCTCATTTTGAGTGGCCTAGGTGGCTTTTTCTCTTTCTTTAAGGATGTGATCAGTTTTGGCAAGCGAATCACCTACTGTTTTATGCCTTAGTTTCTTTGAGGAAGTTGGCTGTCCCTTGATGACAATGTTTGTTTCTGGGGCTGGTATATGATCCTGTGGGTGAGAATCTTGGCAAGATCTGACAAAGCCTCTGATTTGTCAAATGTTTTTATGTACTAAATTTTCATTGTGTTATTGAGACGTTAACCTTGATTGAGCAAATGTTTTCGGTACCACAGCCAAGGGGCTGAAATTAATATTTTAGTGCTATGTAACACAGAACATCATTATTACAAGGAAATCTCACTGCTTAACTCTCTTTCCAGCCCCTGCCTCTTTTCCTCTCTATTACTTATTTATTGTACTCCTATTTCTCTCTTCCACAATTCTGTGCATTCTTCATAGATTTCTTGATGCAGAATAACTACTTAGGCTTATGAATTATTTAGGATGGCTGGAAGCCCATTGTATGGTGCTAAGGACTTGTGTACAAAAAGGAATGTGGAGAAGGGTGCCATCTTCTCTGGATTTCTGATTAACAGTATGCATATTTTACTCATGAATAACTGTAATGCCAATAGGAAGTGAATGATCACAGTTGTTTTTGATTAATAAGGCATAATATTTCAGCACACACTCTTTTCTACTCCTGAACCCAGTGGAGATGTCACCCAAGTTCATATCCTAGGTTTGTGTTGACCCTAGTTTTAAGTGCCATGAGTTATTTCTCAGCTGTTAATAAATACATTGGTTCAAACTGCTTCTAAGCCATTGACTTTGCTATCTGGATCAAAATATATATATTTTTTTGGTCAGGTGGTTCTTGTCTTGCCTCTGTATACAGATTTCCTCAGTTTGCTTTGAGTCAAAGCAGTTCTTGGAAATGATCCATAGAAGCTGCCAACATCTTCATCATCTCCCATTATCATCACCCTCATCATCATCCTCACCTTAACAATCACCCTCTCCATTACGTTTGTCATAATCAGTCTTCTCAATAAGGTTCTCACTCCCATTGTCATTGTCACCATTATTACCACCAATAACATACTATCTACCATCAATAAGTACTAGATAATAATACTTGCCATCCTACAAGGTAAGTATTATTATCACTTCTGTGGGGACATAACACATCTGAACTTGACCCATCTGGAAAACAATGATCTCTAAATGAAAGAATGTTTCATGTTTCAGAAAAAATTTCTGTCATCCTCTGACCTTCTGATGTAAGCACCATGGAAAGCAAAAATAACAGTACTTTGATTTTTATAAAATTGCTCTTAAGTAATAATATAATCTCTTACTCATGCTTTATGGTGTACAGTGTGCCTTTTCATAGTTTGGTCATAATCATCATTGTAGCCATAGTCATGGTAACAGCTCTCACCAGTTTATTCAGCATGGTTCATGTGTCAGGTGCTCATTTACTGATGCTGGTGGCTTTCAAGGTTTGTATTCACCTGTTAATTTGTTGAAACATACCTGTGTGCAGCTCAGTTCATTGAATTATAGCCATTCTTCTATAACTTCCTTCCATGTTCTTATATTTCCAACTTGGTGACAGCGGTGTTCATTTACTAATGAATCAGGAGTACCTTGGGAAGTAGAGTTAGATAACTTACCTTCAAGAACACAGCAGAAGTGAAGAGACATTATTGAATAGTGGTTTCTCTGTTCCCTGCTTTCCTCCAGACTCTGTTCATGGAGGAGGGGGTGAATTGGCTCTAGAGCTTGGTACCTGCCTCTGTAAAGAAAATGTTCAGTAGCTGAGAGATGCTTATTGTTTGTTTCAGAAAAGAATCACTGATTTTTGTGCTTTTGTTTTCCTTTGTCATCATGTAATTCTTTAGTTAAAATCTTGTTGGAATTAAAATTACTACCATCTTATTTTGAAGATATTATTGGACTGAACCTTCTAATCTCAGGGCTGATGGAGTTAAAGTGAGGTCTGATTCTTTTTAATAGTGATTCTCAACTTGGAAGATTGACTTTTGACCAACTGTGGGGTCAGAATCTGGGGGAGTTGAAAGTGAGAGGGAAGGGGAACTACTGGTTGATGAAAATAAACATGTTCAATGTTTTAAAATGATATTGTCATTGAGAAATGAAAGGCCATGGGTATACTTTTGTTGACCAAACTATAGTGGATGAAACTCTACAAAATTGCCTTGACTGGTAGAGCAGAGAAGGAGGTCCTTCTAACAAGGTCAGGCTTCCTCTCTCAAGATAAGAGTTCTGAAACCCTGTAATGTAGGTGGGTTGTGTTTATCAGAAATAGACAAGGGTGGGTTCTCAGGAGTCACTTGTATAACAAAGCCTACCAAGATCTGGAAAAGTATCTGAAGACCATTCAAAGGGAGAGAACCTGAGTAGGGTCCTGCCACAGAGTGGGGTATTATCAGGCCCCAGGTGTGATGTGCACACCTGCTGACACTGGAAAATCTCCAATCACATGCAAGTGACATCACCAATATAAGGAGACAATGAATACTATTATCCCTTTGCTGTAAAGACAGCCCCCCCCATTCTAGTCAAACTATAAGCATCCTTCTCTTGCACTCCTCTTTTCTCCCCCCTCTCTTTCTCTGTTTTTTTCTATCCATGTACACAGATTTATTTTTCTTCGTCTGGAAGGTAAGTGACATTTATCCTAGTGGGTGACCTTTGGGGAGGTACACTCAATTTTTTCATTTTATGCTTTTTTTGCTTTTTAAAGTTCTAGCCCTATTGATTCCACCAATATTTCTGTCTTGGTCACTGCAAGCCAGGCCATGTGATGCTCTCTATAAGCATGGCAAGACCCCAGTTCTCAGAAAGAAAAGTCTAGTGATGAAATAGTGATACTAAAACGTATGGAAAAGAGAAGTCCTAACATTTCTAAGATGAAGGAGAATGACAAGGTCACCAATTGAAGATTAAGATGTGAAGAACATTTTTCCATGCATGGCAGTGAGCTACAGCCTCTTCATTGTTTCCTGAAGCACCAGCACCAAACAGAACACCTCACATATGTGCCCCACAGTAGCATCTATCCTGTTTGCTGGGCTCTGTGATCAGTTGGGTCAGCTGATATAGGCAGAGTCTGACCAGAATTGGAGAGTCCTCTGGGTGTCCAGGTTGCACCTTGAGCTCAAGACCCTTCTCTAGGTCTGGAAAGTACAGCCCCTGTCAGAAGGCTCTTTAATTCCCAGATCACTAGACATGCCAACTGGGAGCACCATTCTGTCTGCTAGCAAGTCCTATGACCCAGATGGACAATCATGGGCTGACCAGTTGTACCTCCTGTGGGGCCAGTGCATGGAAGTGAGTATTTGCTACAAAATAATTGATGCTGTCAGTTAGGGTCTCTCTGATTATTGAGCTGGGACTGAACAGCCATGAACCAGACAAGCTGAGAGCAGAGATCTGGGGTGAGGCTGAAACATCTTCCCAGCAGAGATTTATAATTAGAACTGTCAACTGATTGGACAGTTCATCAGATTTTAGGTCATTTTTTCAAAGCTCTATAACAATAAACCCTAATAAATATTCTTTTCTAAAAGGAGTAATAAGTGCTTAAAAAAACCTGTAAAGGAGCACTGACTGGATGCATGAATGGATAGAGTGGCAACCGTTTCTAAATATAAGTATTTAATAAAGGCTTATTATTATTTTAAAAAAGGGAAAAGGTCAATAAGAATAAAAACTGATAAGCCTTTCTGATTCCTCATAGTGTCTAATTTCCCAAAACATTGCTTATTAATTTCACAGCAGATACAAAGTGGAAATCTTAAAACAATAATTATTAGTATCAACAGTATCTCATCTTGTATCTCTACCAGAAGCTGTGTTACTTTAGAACATTTTAAAAAGTTTAAATATTTATAATATATTAAGTAATATGAAGCATGTATACATATAAATGCATATATGTATATTAAAAAGAAGCACCAATTGAATGCAGAACCAGTAAGCTATCTAACAGAATCTTCTACAATGAAGAACATTTGTGTTCATAAATAGAACAGCATCTGAAATTCAGCAACCTGATGAAATCAAATTCAGCATCTGAGATGCAACGGGAACTTTCAGAGGAGACCTTGGATGCTGTGCATTGTTCAAGCAAAGTCCCCAGACCCTATGTAATAGTGACTGGAGACCAAACATCATGGCAGCCATTATCCCCTCTCATAAGTAGAGTTCATTCTAAAAGCCATGAAAAGTTGGTTTAAAATTTTTTTTCCTGAAAATACTGTGCTGAGACACACCTTTGGCTCCTATTAGTGGAGTAAAGAAGGTCTTTCCCAGTGGGGTTCTAAGAGAGGTGGTAATAGGTGTTGCTGGGAAAATTTTGAAGGATTCAGCTGCCTGGAGCAGGAATTACCCCTAAGAAAACCCATGTAGTCATGAGGGTGGAGGCAACCCCAGGTACAGGTTACCCGTGTGTCCCCTGGGTCAGTGAGTGCAATCCACTGTCCCATAGACAACTGTGGAAGGCCAGCCTGCTGGGGCTCCTTTGGAAAGAAACATGTCCAAGAGGCAGCAATTGACATGCCCCATCAGTCAATGGGAGCTGTCGGGGATGTGTCCAACTGGGAGAATGCATAACAGAGCTTATGACTGTGCATGGTGGAGTTGACTCTGACATGGGCCCCTTGCAGGGCACAGGGAGCCATAAGTCAGAAAAGCCTTCACTCCAAGGAAGGGTTTCCTCCTCCTCATCCTTCCTCCTCCCTCAGGTAGACCTGCACAGGTTCACACCAACAACTGCCTTTAGGGGAAGGTGGAGAGCAATGGAAGAGCTAAGGCCACAGCACCCAGTCCCCAGTGCCAGTTGGCTGATCTCCAGCTGACTCTACCCGGGGTGTGGGGTGTAGGTGCCTTTGAGAGAAAATTGATGTATGTGTTTTCCTGCTGGACAAGAACAACTAGTGTATCAATTAAGATTGGTATGGTATACCTTATAGTTTTTATTGTTTAAGGACAGATGAGTGGCTTAAGAAGATGTGGTCTGTGTACACAATGGGAGACTACTCAGTTATATTAAAAATAATGATGGCAGTCTTCTTTTCTGTGACAAGATGGATGGAACTGGAAGGATTATTCTAAATGACATAAGTCATAAGGAGAAAGACCTCCCAGGTTATTTCACTCATGGGCAAAACAGAAGGAAACAAAATAAAGGAAAAGAGAAACTAAACCAAAGTAAGCCCCAGAAGTATGACTGTAGAATTAGGTCTACTAGAGGGGGAGGTAGTGGCAGTGGGGAGCAAAGTGGGCAGAGTCCAATGGACTGTGGTGGAGGCCTTGGTAGCGGGTGTGGTAAGGGTAAGGTATATCCGAATGGGGCTGAACCTGTACCCCTGAATCATATACAGTACTGTCAACCACCATTATTTCAATTAAAGAAGGAATTTAAGAAGGAATAATATGCAATCTTACTGATGATAAATCTTTCCCAGATTGACTAGAAATGTCCTAAACTGCCTACGTTTCACCCCTGGTAGCATTACAGCCAGAGGGCAGGTTCTGGGGCAATGCTAATCAAAAATAAATTCCTCATTTTTGACACTCTCTGAATCTTTTCCAACTTCGAATTACAGGAACATTTACGGGAAAACAAACAAAAGCCTGGCATTCAGGGTTTGCAAGATTTCCCAGTCCCAAGAACTTTGCAGAGTCACCACTGTTACTCCCGTTTTCCAGAGACACACAGAAGCCTGGGGTGCAGCAGGCACAGAGCAGCAGTGTCCAAGCTGAGCTTCAGATCCAGGCCATCCATTGGGCTCTGGAGCTTGTGCCCCGAGTGCCTGATTTCTTTTGGTCAGAACAACGTTGAGGAGTGACCTGGCTCTCATAGCTCCACTCTTCCTTCGGGCTGAGCTGCGTCTGCACCCCACTCCTGTCCCTGTGTAGCCCTATGGCCCTGAGTCATGGGTAGGCCTGGGCACAGGTGAGCGCTCTCCATGCTGAGCGGGCGAGTGAGGAACTGAGTGAAGAACAGAGGCTCTGACACCTGCCATCAGCAGTTCCAAGAACTAGGTCAGAGACAGCTGCCTGCAGTTTCCCGGGGCGCAGGCAACTCATCTCCTGCTGACAGTCATCACCAGGCTGACTGAGGAGGACCCTCCACGTGCTGCCCACAGAAGGCATGTCAATTGCCTCTTCTCCCCCGGGGTCCATTCTGCTGGTATAAATAGAGAAATCATTACATCTGCTTCTCACCCAGCATGGTTCATATTGGTTCATACCTTGTTAAAATGAAGGAGTGTCTATGGTGTTGCAGATAATATGAGACAAACTGCATTTTCTGTTTCCTGACTGCGCTTTGCTGAAGATAAAGTCCAAGGAGCATCCTCAGTAGGTTCACTCTCATTGAAATCCTGTTTTCCAGGAAGGGCACTTTTAGAGATGGCTTTTACGAAGGGAAGAGATAGCAGGAGTGGCATTCTTTTATCTGACAGGAAGTATGTTGGAGCAAGTGAGGCTTTGAAAAATTAACTGCTACACCCAAGGCAGATGTACACAGGAAGCCTGTAGACAGATTCTAAGGCTGACCTTGGAAAGTGAGCCCTTGGCTTCCTGACGTGCTGATCATTCACTTGTGTTGGCTTGTTTCATCTTTAAAGGTTCTTACTAACCTTGGACAGCTATCCCTAATACTGTCATTTGCACTTCTCCCAGTTTCTCTGTACCACTTAAGTTCCTATTTAATATTTTAAATGGATTTTTAATTCACAAGAATAGCATCTGTGAAATTATGGGCTTGATGTGACAGTCATGATTGTTATATAGAGAATATGTTTATATGGAGAGAATTCTATTATGTAAATGAATTTATATTGTGGGACTAGGGTGAGATACCTCCTAAAATTATCTCTGATGTCTCCAGTGGTCCTTTGGACTTTCAGAGTTCCTTTTTAGAGGGAAAATTAGGTGGTCATGGTGGGGGTACTGGAGGTGAATGGAAGACAATTTGTTTTCCCAGTATTTTTATGACCCCATTTCCTGAATTTCATGAGATCCAGCAAGATTTGGAGAGTGGCAGAACATTAAAACAATAGCTCTTTTTCCCATGGAACTTTCTAGATCTCTGAGGGTGGTCATTTGCATATGTGTCCACACAGCAAAGATACCGTGGGCATCCACATTGCTGTAAATGGATTGAGGAGTTCCCTGCTCTTGGGAAGCATAGAGTCTGCACTGGGAAGTGGGTCAGCCAGCCTTCATGACCTCATGGAAAGTAGCTAAGGAGGTGGGAATCAAACTCTGTGAGCTTGCCCAGGAGCAGGTGACTGAGAGGGTTCAGAGATGTCAGCCCAGTTAGTCACAGGGCTGGGCCTAAATTAGAAAACCTAGGACCGGTAAACAGCCTCTCTTTTCAGGAGCTCTGCCTTTATTTTAGAGATAATCAAGGGAATGAATGCTTTAAATTTTATGCTGAAGCCTCTATGGTGACCTTGAAGGGCATCACATCAGAAATTTCTCTGAATTGGCATGTTGTCTTTTTATCAAGAGAGGATGCTCTGCTGGGCAGAGGATATGTCCCTGGTGCCCTTCTCAGCTCTGTCAGACTTCTAGATCATTCTCTGGAAAAACTGTCCCAGTTAGTGTTTGTGCTGTCTTTGGCTAAAATAGGCAGTTAGTCACACACAGGTATGCATTTGAGAGCAATCATTGAGAAACTGCTTATCATAACAGCAATGGGAAATATCTCAGCTATCTGTCCATAGGGGATTGAGTCAGTACATTCTAGAGCATGCCTTGCTGTATTACGAAACTGGCCTTTAAGAAGGTGTTATCTAGGTGTGCACACTAAGAGTGCTCACAGAGCATAAAGTAAAAGATAAGAATAAAAAGGAGTTTAGTTATAGTAGTGAATTTTGTAGTGAGTATAGTATGTGAATTAACATGCACATAGCAGAAGTGCCAGGATGGATTCCAAAGACTGGATAGAGGTGTTGTGGCCAAGAATGAGAGAGAACTGCCTGGAAGGAAAAGATTTTCACTTTCTCATGAAGCACATCTGTACTGTGCGCATTTTATTTTTGTAAACTGTCAATAAGCAAAAGGTATATTCAATGGAAAAAGGGAGAAGAGGGAACTTGAAAGGGATACTTGCACAGGAAAAGGAGAGCATGGCGGTGGGGAACTGAGGGAGTTTGGTCCCTCTCTGTTTGTGCCTGTGTGATGGCCAGAACCAAACCTCTCTCTCCGCACATTCTTCTGCTTCAACCTCGGGAGAGTACTGGGAGAACCTTTTCCTTGTTATCTCTCCTCCATACCCGTGTTCTCTTCTTTCCTTTGACTCATCCTTCTGCAGTATGTCTGCATGATCTATTGACTGTCTCCACCCTCTGTACATTTGAACTGGGACAGAGCAAGTCTTCTAGAACTTTGGAAATTTATTGAAGTAACTTTGCAGTATGACATTCTGTAAGTACTAGGTGCTCGTTGTTGAACTTCAACATGAGTATAAACTATGTTAAATTTACCACTAAAATTCCAAACCTATACTCCACCATCCATGTGCCTTTGTGTTAATTTACTGATCCCCTCCCTCTGGTAACCACTGACTGAGTCTGCATGTCTTCAGTATAAATGCACATGCTATTATCTAGATCCCAAGACCCTGCTCCCCCTATTCTCACCAATTCTATCTTTTCTAACACCCTACAGGGCACTTAGCAAGCCATCCTTTATCCTTTTACATGCTTTTATTGCTATTCCCCTCTCTTTCCCCTCTCCTTTCTTCTCCTCCCCCTCCTCCCCTCTTCTCCTCTCTTTCCCTCCTGTTTCCCTTTTACTATCTGCTCCCCTCCTCCCCATCCTCTTCCTTTGCTCCTTCTTCCCTCTCTATCCCCCCTGCTTCCCTCCTCCTTCATCAGTACATCTTCATAGCATGATTTTGTGTGCAAGGCACTGAAGAAACAACTGGGAGAAAAATTGACCACCATGTCTGCCGACTGACACCGCTCCCACCCCTCGAGACCTAGTAAACCTCAAGGATAAGAGAAAACAAAGTAATTGTAATCATGGAGAAGCATGGGGGAATCCAACTAAGAAAGAGTTTTATGTGGAATAGGGAGGAAGGAGAGGAGATTCAGGTTTGTCTCCCCGAGGAGCTTGCATTTAAGGAGTGAAAAAAAGGAGTCAGCCAGCTGTGGGCTTAGTAAGGTAGAACATTTTAGGCAGACAGAAACTTCAGTCAGACTACATTAAAAGTCCTGAAACAAGAACATGCTTGGCTACACAATGACCTAAAGGAAGACTTTGACCAGCAGAAGCTTGAGGGAGAAAATGGAGAGATTGCTGAGAAAACAAGTATCTTCAGAGGCTGACCTTAAATGTCATGTAATGAGTTTGGGTTTTCATCCCAGTGCTGCCGCATACTTCTGGGGGTTTAAACTGGGAGGTGAGATTGAAAATCCAACTTCATTCCTTCCTGAATTCCCCTCCACACCTGTCTCCATGCCCTGCATTGGATGGATACTGTGAGTACTTGTTGAGTTATTGACCGCTGGACTGTGATTGATTATAGAATTAGGCACACTTCAGCGGGGGATGAATGTAGTCCTCTTTATCAGTTTTTATCCAGCAAGCTAAATAAGTTCATAAAAAGGTAACTTTTCTGGTAATCTCCTCTTTTCAGTTCATTAATCACACATTGAATGATGGATCTGCCTTTACTTTAAAAAACTGCAAAATGATCTCTTCAGTATTCTGGATGTTCAAACCTTCACAATCCCACAGAGTTTTTTTCTAATTGTAAGACATCTAAATGTTTGGCTTAAAAATCACAAAAGTGCTGCTATAGTCAACCACAAACTATGTTTATATGCAGGGTGTGTGGTGCATGTTGAAGGAGCAAGGGGCTTGGGATGTAGATGAACCCTGGCAATTGTAGATGACTCTTAGGGACTTGACCTGAATGATCCAGTGTGTCACTGAGGTTTCCTGGGTCCCTATCATATTCTGCCATGTTGTCATTCTTCTTTTATAGAGAATCCTCTCTAGATTATCCTCTAGGCAGTACTATGTGGATAAAGAAGAGACCTAACAAATATTGGCTTTATACTTTTTTCAATAAAAAAAAAGTAGCTCATGAAAAAAGCCTCTTTCCTCCATGTTTAAAGAAGAATAACGAAAATTGTGCTCCTGTTTATTTTTTACTTCACAGCATGTATTCGTCGGGAATCTGTTGGTTACAAGTCACAGAAACCAGATTTAGAATCGGGAATATGTAGATGTACATGGAGAGTCATTGCATACGGTAGTGGGGTGGTCTGACCTCAGCTGTTATAGGGTCCCCAGCTCTTCAACACCCCCCATCCCCATTACCCTTCCCTGGGAACATATAGCAATTGTGGTTTGTTTGAACCAATGGATAGAGGGTGCCATGAAGTGCAGGACACTGCTCTGAGGGGCAGGTGGGGCACCCACAGACCAGCAGATGTATTGACTATTCCATATACAAAGATGATTAGAGGTGTAGACTAGCAGTCATGATAACAAATATCTGGTTGACACCGGTTCCTTCAAATGCATATTATCTCATTTTATCTTCACAAAAATCCACTAGGTTTTCAGGAGAACTCACTGTTTGGCTGCAGACAGGGGGAGACATGGTGAAGGTCTGAAGAATCCAGAGAACTCTAGATCAGGAAGGCATGACAAAGGTGGATTGGAACATGTGTGTCTATTTCCAGAATCTGTGCCTCTTTTCAATGTTATTTTTTAGATCCTTCAGGGTAGCTTCACTTTCAAGTATATATTGAAGTTAGATACTATATATATATATATATACACACTATATATATATACTATATATACTATATATATAAAATTATATGTAAACTAATGTAATATAACTAATGCAATCTGATATATATGTAAACTAATATATATGCAAACTAATACATATATACTATATAGTAATATTAATATATATGTAAACTATATATAGTATATATACTGCATATATGTAAACTAATTCATTTATAATACAGTTTACAATGATGTATATAATTCAGAGGTGTGTCACCTCACCACACCTACCACCCTCAGGACACCCATAATCCACTGTAGATCAGGCTCCTGCACCCTTTGGTTCCAACCCCACTC
Source organism: Uropsilus gracilis (assembly GCA_004024945.1). NCBI lineage: Eukaryota > Metazoa > Chordata > Mammalia > Eulipotyphla > Talpidae > Uropsilus > Uropsilus gracilis. Next base: position 46,147 of record PVHY01007587.1, read on the forward strand.
TCCTTCACTCTCTGGTATCATCAATTCCATCCTCAGATTTCAATAGCTTGTTTGGTTTAGTTTTAACTATTTATTTGTTTTGATTCTCTAGATTTCACCTATAAGTGACATCATCTCACATTTGTTTTTCTAAAGCTAATACTTTTGGAGTCAAGTCTTTAGTAACTAGATAAGTAGCAATTTATTGACTTGGATTTTTCTGAAGTGGTTACATTTATGCATTGCCCCCAGGTGGTTGGAGAAACAGATACATAAGCAGGTAAGAATAAGGACTAATGACACCCAGTTCCAAGATGGCATAACATACAGAAGACAAGTCATATGACTAAGAATGGTCAGAGCAAAGTTACCAGAGGAGAAGTGAGTCTGGAGAAATACTTAGCTTTGGATGCCTTTCTCCAGGTCTCCGGTTTGGTCAAGGGAGGATGTTGGAAACCAGGTTGAAGCAGCAAATGCAAGACAGTCAGAGGTAAGGTGATCCTGGGCCCCAAGTTTGGGAGGTGGGTGCAGAGGAGGTGGCCATGGTGAGCATTTGCCTGACCCTTCACTCCAGCATCCACTTAAATCTGCATTTGGTGTTTGAGTTCTAAAATGTTGGGGTGAAAATTGGACCCCACCTTTATAATGAAGCGTCTCTCTAGTTGTCCACTCATATCTGGAGTTAATTTTCCCATAGGGTTAACATGTAAGAATAAAGATAATGAGGACATTTTCTTTTAACTTCCGGCTCTTAGGTTTGAACTTTACTCCAGTCCTGGGTCATGTTAAGATGTCTTGTGCTCTTGGAAGGGTTGTCTTTTAGCTTGATTTCAGGATTGTGGCAAAAAAGCTCTTCTCATAGATTTTGGAAAATTTCTGCTCATCTGTAAGTGAACTCTGATGATGCTCTCAAGTGGCGACCATCAGAGGCTTAGCGACATTTTTTTCCTGATAAAAATCAGTGTCCCAAAAAATAGAGGGCTTTTTTCCTGTTTCTATTTTTGCTTCCTATGGCTGCTTTATTGCTATTTAATCATTATGTTTTATTGTAGTAACATCGATTTATAACACTGCATATGATTAAGAGGTGCAGAATCACTTCCTTCAGGTGGTGTTACTACACCACATCCACCATCAAGTCTTCAATAGTCTCCCAAACTTGCCCATTGTCCCCTTTCCACATCCGGCTCTCCACCCTTTTCCTTGCCCTCTGGTAGCCTCAATTCTACAGTCAGATTTCTAGGGTTTGTTATTAATATGTTTTTGCCTGACCTTTAGTTCATTTCTCTATATTGTACATGTAAGTGTAACCATCTAGTGTTGGTATGTGTCTTTCTTCTTCTGATGAATGTCACTTATGATCCTCTCCAGTTCTATCCATCTTGTCACAAATGGACAGTTTATCTTTTTAACAGTATTCCATTGTGTATATATAGCATATCTTCCTGATCCACTCATCTCTCTTTGAGCATGTAGGTTGTTTCCATAACTTAGTTATTGCAAATAGTGCTACAGTGAGTATAAGGGTGCTTACATTCCCTTGAATTAATGGTTATTGCATTCACTGAGTAGAAACCAAAAAGTGCTGCATCTTATGGCAGATTGATTTTTAATATTTTGAGACATCTCTGTACAGTTTTCCATTGGGAATGGGCCAGTGAACATTCCAACAGTGTAAGATAGTTCTGTTTTCTCCCTCACAAAACCCTATCTTTTTCTGTTCCTTTTGGTATGGGCATTCTCAGAGGTGTCAGGTGGCATTTAATTGTGGTTCTGATTTGCATTTCCCTAGTGATGCATGATGATGAACATTTTTTTCGTGTGCCTCTTGGCCATCTGTATGTCTTCTCTGGAGAAATGCCTATTTAGTTCTTCTCACCATTTTTCTGATTTAGTTATTTCTTTTTTGAGTTGTATGAATTCTTCATAGATATTATATATAGTACTGTGGCTATTTTAACAAATTACCACTAAGTTGGTGGGTTAAACAACACAAATTTACTCTCCTCTGTTCCAAAGGTCAGAGTGCAAATGCTAGTTTTGTAGTGCTCAGGTCAAGATGTCAGTGGACCTGGTTCCTTTGGATAAAAGAGAATTTGCTTCCTTGCCTTCATTAGCTCTTAGTGGTGCTGGTGTTCCTAGGTTTATGGCCCCCTCCTCCATCCAAGATATACCAGTCTCTATTTCCTTCATGTCATGGCCATCTCCTCTGATGAGGACCCCTGTGATTCCATCAAATTCAGCCACATGTTCAGCAATGGTCTTTAACTTGAGCACATCTACAAAATCCCTGTTGCCATAAAGGTAACACTCACAGGTCCCAGAGATGAGATCCAGGACATATATCTGGAGACTGTTCTCCAGTTTGCCACAGTCCCTACTAGTTATCGATCCTTTGATGAGGTGTATATGTTATTTTCCAATTTGTAACTGTTTTTGATTTGATCATATAGAATAAAACAAACAAATCATTTTCATATCACTTGTAAGAATATTTAAAACTCACTTGATGATGAAGACAACACTATGAATTAGACCAAGAAAGTTTTTATTTTTCAGGGAACTAGAGTGATTGATTTTCCATGATCTTCTATGATGCCTTCTGAAACTTTATAGCTCCTTTAGGTCACCATCTCTGTCTTATACTCATCATTTATATGCAGAATTTATCTTCTTGCCAGACTGTAAGTCTCTTGGGGACAAAGCCTTTTCTGATTCATCAGTGAGTGTATCTGAGAGAGCCCATAAACATCCCTGATATCTAGTTAGGTGTTCTGTATGTATTCACCTTTATAATGCTCACAAAAATCAGTGACAGAGTCTCAGAGAAGATGCCCCATTAGACAGCTAATAAGATAAGGTGCTGATATTCAAACATACTGTGACCTCTGTACTGTATTTCTACCAACCACATTATGTGCTGCTTTACTACTGCAGTAAAGTATGTGCTGAATGAATAATAATTATTGCTTTATAGCCAACACAGCACTTTCACATACATTATCTCATTAGATCTCCATAAAAAATATGCAGGCAATCATCACCTGCTTCTTTAGGGCAAACAGACTCAGACTGGTCAAGTGTGCTCATTTCTCTTCTCTTTGATCTTTGTTCATCCTGGGACACTCACTTTGTGAGACTGTGGACTGAGTCTGGGATAATGGTGGTCAGCAGAGCCAACAGTCTGGTTTGCGGAGCTTAGGGTGCTGTGGGAAGCCTGGCACGACACTTGTCACAATGCTCCAAAGGACAGGCTGGGTTTTTTTCAGGAATAGAATGCAGGGGACATCGAGTCTGGGCATCAAAGAAGGTGTCTCTGATCAAAGCATGTTTATAATGCACTTTGGTTTCTGTTAACAAAACTTCTACTCAAAATAGCTAAAATATGTGAGTATGCTGTCACCTCCATGGCTATAGGACTGAATGCTATCCATGTAACTAGCTTCTAGATGAGGTCCAAGTTGATGGGATGATCATTGAACTCTGAATTGGAATTTTTTCAATTAAACTAATCATAAAAAAAGAACATACCCATTTTAAATGTACAATTCAATGAATTTTGGTAAGTACAGGATTCAGTCACATAAATGTCATTGTTCTCAGGTTATAAAATATGCCCAGGTTGCTTTAGTACCTTTGAAATCATTCTTACAGTCAGTCCCAGGCCAGCGCTGGTCTGGTTTGTCTGAAGATTAGTTTCACTCCTTGAATTTCATGTGTAGAATCACACAGCATGATCTTATTCATACCTGACTTCTTTTTGTTCAGCATTAGGCTTTGTCCCTTTGCACATGATGTATGTATTTTTTCTGATCCATGATTTTCATTTAGTCTCTGTTTTGTGGAAGTTTGGTTATGTTATGTCTAATGTGCTTTGCTTGTTCTTACTTTGCTTGAAGCTTTTTTTGTGGTTCTATAAATTTATGTATCCGTCAAATTTGAGAATTTGGGGTACATTTGTCTTTATAATATTTCTGTCCCATTATTTGTATCCTCTGCTTTAACTTCAAGTTTTACATGTTAAAATAAATTCTGTCTTTGAGTTTATTTTTTTCCACACTTTCAATTTTTAAATCATTGTCTCATAACATTATATAGGCTCAAGTGTACAGTCTTATAAATTAACAGCTGTATATATACTGTTATATATGTTATGTGTAAACATTATGTTCACCATCGAAACTTTAGTTCATTATCCAGTTGACCCCTGTTACTCCAGTTACTTTATCTATCCCCATTACCCCTTACCTCTGTTAACCACTAAGTTTAAGGGCTTATTTTGTTTTATTTATTTATTTTTTTGTTCATTAGTTTTGTTGCTCTGTCTTCCACATATGAATGAAGTCACATTTTGTTTTTCTCTGTCTGGTTTATTTCACTCAGTACAGGCAACCTCTCTCAATGGCCCCCCACCTCCGCCAGGTAGAGATTTATCTTTTTTTATCATTGAGTAGTATTCCATTGGGCATGTAAGCCACAAGGTCTGCAAGGACAGTTTCTTTGTGTCTGCTTCTCAGGAGAATATGTTCTTTTCTTTCTCTCAAAAATGCTTTTGTCAAGTTTTTCCTCAAGACTTAAAATTTTTCATGCGCATTTCTTGGCATTTTTGAATCTGGACACCTTGAAACAGGATGTTGAAAGGGTGTTTTTTTTTTCAAAAATGTGAAAGAATCACAAAACACAGAAGAATAATGCAAACAACAAGCTGTTGGAGCGGGTGATTGAAGAACACGCTTTTCTATCTTTGTACATGACTGACTCTTCTGCATGCAGTTTCCACATTCACCCAGTCTAATGTTTTTGATGGACAAAGGAAGCATCGGCTATTGCCAAATTTATGTTACACACAGATTGTTATGTCTTTCGGATTTTTCTCCACTTAGGATACAATTGAATCCTGATAAACTCATCACTAATTGAAAACATAAAAAGTTGGATATGTGCTTATTATGCTTCCTTCCCAAATTCAGAACTTCCTTAACCCACATGCTGCCTTAAATGTGCTCAGAACACTTACCTTAACCTGCTGTTGAGCAAAGTGTCTAACACCAGGTCTGTTCTGTAATAAAGTGTTGATTATTGCATGTAATTTATTGAGTGTTCTGAACCATAGGGATCAGCATTTCCCCTCGTGATCACTGGTTGCCTAGGAGCTGCATTGGCTGCTGTTAAGCAGAATCACTAGAGAGGATCCCATTATGATTGTTGGCTCAGGGAAAGATCAACATTCAGATTCTAAATGTGGATTCCAATGAATGCATATTGCTTTTGTATCACCCTAAATTTGAAAATTTGTAAGTTGAATCAGCATCATTTGAGAATTCTCCATACATCATTTACATTATGACACAACCAGACATATGGAACTTATAGAAGAAAGAAATGCAATTGATTGAGAAGAAAATAAAACCCATCCCTTCTACCTTGTCCAACACAGCAGTGCTTATAGGACTTTCAGTTATGTGAAAACTTACAATGTTTAAAATATAATGGACAATATTTTTAACACAGATACCAGAACCTAAGCATCTATTCCTGTTACCTTGAGAAGTTCTAAAACTCTACATTTATTTTTAGACTTTACAGACACTGTTTTAAATGCATATAAAATGGTTTAGTTTTTACCTTTGCCTCTAAATCCATATCATGAGATATTAAAAATATTACTTCCAATATTTTATAACTAAACCTCTAATAAGTACCTCCACTGCTCATTTTTTTTCAAAACTCTGCCTGTTTGTGAAACACACTGACAAAGTAGCTAGCTTTTGTGAACAAACTCTTTAAGCTCTCAAGAAGAACACTAAGAGAAGTTGTGACTTCTCTTTGACTTTAGCATTAATATCTCAAATAGGGACTGTGTTTTTCAAATACAGACCATGCCACCATTGAGAATTTCCAAAATAAAACTCTGAAGTTTGGAGGATGTTCTAAGAGAAGAGATTGTGAAATTAATGGAATTTTGTAGGGAAACATATTGTGAGGACCTATTGCAATAAGCTTCTGTGAGGTCCTCTGGAAGGTGCATTTACTTTGTTCACATGTACCTCTAAGAGTTTATTCCTGCTGCACAAAAATGAAGTGACAAACTAGAGCAAAGTTTCCATATTTTAATCTTGTTTCCATTGATCAGTGTCCAATCATTGTCTCATATAGAATGAGGACATAGCTGGTGATTTGTTTGTTGATTAGTTTGTTGTGTCTTCCAGTGGTGCTTCATCCCAGTAAGATCTGGGGCTGTGAATCTCTGATTTTGTGCTCATTATAGAATTATTACTCTTCCTGTTGAATATTTGATCTTATTAGTGAATAATAATAATTAATGAATATAGTTTTTGTAAGCAGGTAAGATTATTTTTTAAATGAAACAATCCTTAGGGCCTCTGAAAAATATCTGTTTTATTTCTTTATTGCCTTCTTTTGTATCTTGGTTACAGAAATGTGAGTTTATTACATAGTCAGCACAAATCATGATTCCATGATGGGTCCCAACAACTCCCATTGCTTATTTTCCTTCATTGCTTCCTTTTTATCACTAATTCCCACCTCACGCCACCTACCCTGAAGCTACCCATTCTGAAACTCATACTGTGAGTCTTCATTTTTGGGTGTATACTTTAAAATACACAGAAGTAGTGTGCAGTAAGCAAGGGGCCATTATTCCTCTTTTTTAAAAAAATCAGTACTTGAGATTTGTCCATGTCATTGTTGTAAATCTAGTTTGTTGTTTCCAAATCATCCTTCAGAATAAGTATCTCACATTTAAATGGTCCATTTTGCCACCATGGATTAAATTATTTTCTTACAATTATCTCCAAGCGACCATTGTCAGGGAAATGCAGTCTTTGTTGGACAGTCTTGACATGTCCCCTTATAAACCTCTCAGGAACTTCAATGAGAGTTGCTGGACCAGATAATCCCAAGCAAGGCTTTTGGACCAAGGTACAATCCCATATCTACTTTATCTAAAGATACCTGTTCAGTGTGCCTGCCCCTCATTCATATTTGCACTCCAACATCTTGGGTACAATGTGATTTTTCTATATTTGCTTTTATGATAGGTATGATGGAAATTTAAATGTTTTCTGGTTAAATGCATTTCTGTGTATTTTTCATATTTGGTAGGCATTCAAGTATCCCCTTTTATGAATTGCTTGCGTGTATATTTTCTGATAATTTTAAAGAATACTTAAAAGAAACATGCTAATTAACTGGGGGGGAGGTGATGCCAATTTTAGACTTGCAGGAAGTAAGACACTGAATAGATGTAGATCACCTCTTAGATTTGACTCATTATCTCTGATTTTTCTATCTGTACAGAAACAATGTGGACAAATTATGGATTCCCTGTTTCTCCATCTGATTGTATCTTGGAAGCATTGCTTATGGCTCGACACTCAATTCTTTCTCTGAACAAATATGATAAGGTCATTTTTGAAAAAAGAGAAAGACACTTGGGAAGCTTCCTGACACTCCAAGCCCTGTTGTAATTGTCTTCCTGACTGAGTACATTTTATGCATCTGGCAGAGCTTCATTTCAAATGTTTAGAAAATGCTCTTTGTGGAACCAATTAAAATAGTGACATGGATGTACGTTATTTTTCTTTCTCTATGGTGAAACTCCAGTCAGCTTTCCTGTATCTTAATTAGCTATATTTGAAAGGGAAATTTGAAATTCTTCACAGCAGGATACATGTACTTATTTATCCTTTTTTTTCCACTTGGTGCCTTTGCAATGATTATTGAGAATGAGTGGTCTTTCTGCTTTTTTAAGAAATGAGATATTTGAGTGCTGAGCAGAGCCTTAGCTGACGGACATGACAGACCATGTGTGGGGATATGAGGCCATTAAAGTGTAAAGGTGAAAATGTAATTTTTAGAAATGCAAGATTAAATATGAATGACTTCCTTGTTGATGTTGATTCTTGACATTGATTCTCAAGATTTTTATGTTCATAGTCACTTTGGGATATAGAGATTACTTTTTGACTTCTCACTTGAAGAGGATAAAAGATTTTAAATAACTCTGGGCCAGGTAACATGATAGGGTTTTATCAGTTTAACTTAACAAAATGTCTCACAGATTTTGCAAAAGTACTCAAATTTTGCAGTGGTTTGGGTCATTCTGTAGGTTTGTGCTCTCATCTGAGAACTGAGGTTCTTCAGCGGGCTGATCTTTCTACTTGCCATGCCAAGTAAAGTCATGGGATGGCTTATATTTATTGTCTATTCAGGTTCCTTGAAAGATAAACAGAAATGTTCAGTTCAATGAAATATTGAAATGTTAGACTGACACATGACTCTGGACGTCATCTTGCTTCATCTTGTGAAGGACAAGGAGACAGAGCAGTAAAACCATGTTTCTGAAAATGACAAGTCATTTTTCATTAATTCCTTAAGTTTTAGGAAACTCTCAATAAAGAATAAAGCTCTTTGTAGTTACACTGGAGACCTTTCTGGTAGAGTGGAAGGGTTTTCTTACTAGGTTCTTCCATGATTTCTGTCTACCACACAGACTTGGAACAAGTCCTCAAAGGAGAGGACAGGAAAGAGGCAGCTTTTTGCATGCCATCCTTCATTTGTCTATGATTGCTATTTTACAAGTCAGATGGTAAAGTAATGGATAATTTAAATTATTAACTCTGAATCTTGATATTCCCCTGACAACTTTATCCTTACATCCGCCACATCATTCAGGATTAAGAAAGACATGAAACACGGTGTTGGTGATCTCTACTTGCATCTCACAAAGTCCAGAGTTTACTTCTGAACCACCTTCAGTGGAAGTTCCATGGAAGGGATGCACCATACTTCACTCACCCTCCATCAAACCTCACTTGCCAGTGTCCTATCCCTTCCACCTGCTTCCTCCAATCTCTTCAGTTCCCTCTAGTAACCAGTATATTTTCAGAAAGTCTAAGAATTATTTTTACTGTGCTTTACCAGTTTTTTTGTTGCTTATAATCCATAGATAAATGAAACTGTTCAATATTTGTCTATCATTTTTTGACCAATTTTACTTAGTATTATCACCTGAAGTTCTTCATTTTGTTTCCCCCCCAAACCCTTTCACTTTTAAAATTAATTGAATAATATTTGAGTACTTGGTCCATAATTTCTATATCCTGTTGTCTTTCGCTTGTTTCCTGGACTTGGCTGCTGTGGGCAGTGTTGCTATGGACATGGGGTTGCATGAAACTTCTCATATTAGTATTTTCACATCCTTTCAGTAAATACCTAGCAGAGGGGTACTATATCCTTTTTGCAAAGAGTTTGCTTGCTGTCAAGAGTTTGAGAGACCCTTGGAAAAGCTCATATAGGGAAAAGGTGGAAAGACTAGTTCCTTGTTGAAAGCATTTTTAGTGACTCCCAAGGCAGTGCTGGTGAGCTCTTATATGGCATAAGAAAGGGGAATCTTCCCTTTAACTGTTTTAAGGGATAGAACCCAAGACCTAAGTTTTACTTTTTGGAAAAAATGATGTATAAGAAACAGATTCCAGTTCCATGCTAGTAAAAATTATCTAAAATCAGAGGTTTCATCCTAGAATTAGAATGATCTAGAATGAATAGAGACAGAGGAGTTAGGGTGGAAAGGGAAAGGAGAGTAAGCGGTGGATATCCTGTTACTCTGAGTTTCATTTTTGTTGATTGAAAATTGGAAAATGAGTATTTCTTGAGGTATTTTGAAGATAAATGATACAGTATTAATAAATTGTGTTCATAAGTGCTTGCATATATAGAAGGAAATACATATTTGTGAGTGCTGTGGTAAAAATGAAAAGTACAAGTTCCCATCCTAATAAAGCATAAAGAGGCAGAGAAAGAAAAGTGATGGGCAGTTTAGCAGAATAAAAAGAATTTTTTAAAGATTTGGTAACAAAGACTTAAAATATAAAAAAAGGGTGATTTACTTGGATTTATAGACAACTCCTCTGTATATTGAGCTGTCTGGAAGAAAAATCAATCACACCTAATCTCGAGGATTGGTGATTAATTCGATCTGGTACAGAATTCCGATATTCTTAATGTTAGAAAAGGACTTTTTAAATACTCTGAAGGTGTAGTTACTGAAAGCATTTGCATTTGTTACAGTGCAAATTAATGGAGTCTGATGAAACTGAGCAACCTAGAACAAGACAGAGTCATTGTCCCTAATGAGTAATATTAACATGTGTTCACCTGGAGTCAGTTTCACCCAGAAAACAGTGGTTCAGCAATATCTCACATGTTCCTCTCCAGCCTCAACTTGTAGGAAAGTTGGAATGAGAACATCCTCTCTCTTGTGTGCAAAGCAAGAAAATGGATTGTCTTGAACACAATGTATGGTGGTAATGAGGCTACAGGTATAATGCAAAACTACAGGTATAGTAGAAGAAACAGGAAAACTGGAACATGAAAAAAGAAACATTTAGATTGTTTGTGGTCTTGTTCCCCCTGAGGTTGTGTCTTCTACATATTCGAATAAGAGGGTAACTCCCTGTGGAAGAACCAGTGCCTCAGTGCTGCTCTGGAAAGGCCCATAGTCCAAGAAAAGAAACCAGACTGTGCTGTATGTGGGCTGGGTTGTAGAACGTGGGTGGGGTGCTCCTGAAGTCTTCTTCACCCCTAGGATTTGGGGGTGACTCCTGGAAGGAGTCAAGGTTTAGCTGTTACTCAGAAAGGAATACCATGCCAGGAACAAGTGGAGGTTTTGAAGTGGATGGGTGAGATTTCCAGGTGCTTCTATAGGCTGGGGTGAACTACAGAACTAAGAGCTATTGAATAATGTTGGAGTGATTTTCAGTGCTGGGGCAAGAGGTGGGACTGGAGAGGTAAGCATGGGGAGTGTCAGGGATGTTAAATGGTTGGGGAGGGAGATGGGTAATCACTGATGGTCAGAAGGAAGGAAGAGTCATAATGTCCCTGGACTTTAGAAAGACCAGTTGGGATGCAGGCCAGATTTAGAAGATGGTTGTGTTCATTGGAAAGAAGAACATGCCTTATTTTTGTAGGCCGTGTGGATCTTGGCTATAAAATCAGCTATAAGGGTCTATTTAAAATTGTTTAAATTCAATTTAATTTTTAATTATATATGTATATATATATATTATGCAGTCACATTGTTTTGCAACATTTGTTGTGACTTCATGCTACAGGTTCACCCCTCTTCAGATACATGTTATCACACTATACCTACCACCAAAGCCTCCTATTCCTCCACCATAAAAGGTTCATTTTTTACTAATGGTTTCATCTTTCTGACCTTTTATCAGAGAAGTATCTATACAAATACCTACACATGTAACATGTTTACATGTTAAACATGCTCTCAAAATTGTAGAGACACTTAATTCATACAAATAAGCGGGCAGTTTCACGCATCATAATTTCTGTTGCCTGTGGTTACTGTGGTCTGAAAATACAATAAAATGTTATTTTGAAGTGAAAGAGGGGTCACATTCACATAATTTTTTTTCTATTGAGGTATAGTGTTATATTTATTCTGCTTTGTTGTTTTCATTGCTCATTTTTGCCTGAACCCAATTTGTAGGTTTCACTTTACCTGAGGTGTGTGTGTAGGAAGCAATTGAGCACATGGGGTTTAAAGTTTCTGATGGTTTCAGGAAATAAAAGTGTTGTAACATCACACAGAGAAGGGGGAAGACTACTACTTTAAAGAAAAAATTATTTATTTTTTATTATATAGTAGTTCATTTTTGTACAGTATTTGATTTCTCCCCTCAGGTGTAGACCCCGTAATTCTCCCATTACCAAAGCACCCTTCATCATCACCATAATGCCTTGTGCTTTTCCTTCCCCTGTTTGATCCCTCTCCTTCTCCCTCTTCTACCAGATGCCTCAGATATATGGTTATCTTGCAGGTTTCATCATTTTTGTGACCCTTTGTTTGGTTTCTCTATAGTCCACCTATTAGCGAGACCATTCAGTATTTTTCTTTTTCCTTTTGACTTATTTTTCTTAACGTAATCACTTCCAGCTCTATGTTGCTGCAAATGTTATGAGCTTATCTTTTATGATCACTGAGTAGTATTCCATTATTTATATTCACTCTTCTTGGTTCCCTCATCTGTTTGGGTGCATTTAGGGTATTTCCATAGCTTAGTTAAAGTTAGTGCTGCTGAATTAGACATAAGGATGCAGATTTCCTTTCAATTTAGTCCTTTGGGTAGATTGCTAGTAGAATCACTGGACTATATGGTAGATCCATTTTCACTATTTTGAGACTGTAATACTTTTTAAGTCAGGTATTCCTAGTTGTTTCTCCATTGCAAGAATTTTTTCTCGTAGAATTTTATTTATTAATATGTGATTCTATTTCCTCAATAAAAGTCAAGTTATTCAAATTACTGCTAGATTATAAATGGGTGTGTTCACTGTGGAAAATAATTTATTTTGCCTTAGGGAGTTTGGAGTAGTATAATCACTTTGGTTATAAACCTCTGAGAAATTCCCACCTGGTTTGTTAAGATGTGTTGGCTCTGTAGATATCTTGGGGAGTCACCTTAAATCTGCTCATGGTAAAAATGAATGATTGATGATTGGAAACTATCTAATGGGCCAGTATAGAAAAATTGATAAACAAATTGTGATTTATCACACAATATAATATGAAAGGCATATTCATCAACTTCAAGTGAATGGACTATATGTATCTACATCTACAAGGAAAATGTTTTAAAGAGATATAAATTCAGGTCAGAAAAGAGAAATCCCAAAGAAAGGTTTTGATACCAAGAATGTAAATTTTAAAATAGACACACCAAAATGCATTCTTATTCATGCATACGTATGTGCTAAAAGTGCATATATATATGAGTATAACTCAGGCATAGTCTTTCCCTAGTGTTTTAAAAAATCTTCTGGTTGTCTTTAGCTTATTTATCTGTAGTAACCAAGTTAAGTTCCAGTAAGAGATTGATGGAGATATAAGTTAGACTTTTCCTCAGTATAATAGCTGGTGTGCCTTTGCTGGTAGCACAGTGTGGACTAGGACCGCTGTTAATGTCATTATTCAGTGTTTGCCACATCCTTCCCCATCTATGTGTTGACGGGCCCTTAAAGATTGAGCTGAATGTTACTGTGGGGAATGTAAGAGCAGTATTTATCACTGATGACAGCATCTGTTTGGAATATGTGGTCATATTTACTCTTTCTCTAGTACTGTTCTACTTAGGAAACCTTCAATAATAATAATAATAATAATAATAATAATAAAATGGATAAGAATAGTGTCGTTGAACAGAAGACATGGTTTCCATTTGCAGTAATGTCTTATTTTAGTCAGGATTCATTTTGTGGCATGTGAGCAGACAGCAAAGTTCCACTAACTACAGGGCAAATGTGGATTCATTGGCATGGCTCTGTAATGGGATGAGATGATACATTCTCAGACCTGACACACCTCTCCCTGCCATTCCCTCTGTCTCCCTGCAAGGCTCAATTCCAGACAGAGCCAACTCCAGGCTCTCAACTGAATCCGCCCCAGACAGTCAAAGACAATTTGTCTTACAAGACAGTCCTACCTGGACTTCCAGTGGGTGTACTTTGGGCCCTGTACCCTTTCTGGAAATGGTCACTGTTCAGGGATTAGTTGAGGCATTTGGCCCCAGTCAGAATTAGAATGAATGGGACCATTCACACTATCAAATTTATACCCTCCACCAATTTCTTCCACTGCCCTTTCCAGTTTCCCTTTGGAAATCACCATAATTGGTAAAATCTAGGAGTTGTCTTATGTTTTGTTTGCACTTTAAAGACCTTTTTATTGATAAAACATAGATTTATAATACTGTAACAGATTTATAATACTGTATGTGATTTAGTGATACAGATTAATATCTCTTCTGACTTATGGGATCATATCACACCTACTGGTACTCTTTCTGCCTCTTTGACCTCATCTTCATTGCCTCCTCTTTCCTTTCCTGAACTCATATTCATCAGCAGTAGCACTTGGTTGAATGCGAATTAGAGAAACTCCTCTAAGAGATGTACCAGAAATTGTCTTGTTCGATGATGGGCTTAAAGACAGAAGCTGGCTTTCCCACTTGGAGAATATTAGCAATAGAGTTGGTTCATTACTGCCTTCATTTGCACAGATCCTGATGGAGATGGGAGATCCCGCCTTCATCAGAATGCTGCGGGGGTGTTACCCACATGCAGGATTTGCTGAGAAAGCCCAGTCATGATGTATTGCTTTATGCTGGTTTGCATTGCTGGGTTACTCTAGGCTGGGTACTTGGCAATGCCCAGATAACACTTAAATCAGGAGCTAAGTGTAATTAAGTCCCACCCTCAGCACTGCTCTCCTTTGAAGACATTTTTATTCACTGTGATTTAAAACATGACAATTGGGTGAGATTAAAGCAGCAAATTGTGCCTATAAAACAAACCCCTGAAAATAGCAAGGGACTATAAAATTTTATAAAAGGAATACCACACATGCCTCCAATCTGATAATGCTTTTGTGAGCTAGGAGAATAACTGGGAAATAAAAGTAAGCCAATACAGTATTGCCACCTCTAGACCATAAATTGTGTGTTATTATTTTGTGTAACTTTTATGTTTCTTCCCCAAATGACTCCTTAACTTGTTGGGAACTCTCCATGCAGCATACAATTAATTAGACTTCCTGGGGATCCGCTCAGGGGGCATACCCACTCTGTGAGCACAGTGTGAGGAATGTGGGTGACAGTGAGTGTAATGCCACTGTATTTGTTTTTGAGAGGAATTCTGGTGGTTCCTGCAGTTACCACTTTGGTTTCCTTAGTTACTTGGTTCCTGTTTTCTTTCTGTCTGTTGGAACCATTTTTAAGGCTCTTGACAGTGATCACTTTCCTCTTTGAGTACTGGGGTTTTACAACAACAAAGCACTTTAATGCTCATCAGCTCCAGTACCTTCTTTTAAAAATAAAGATGCTGAGATTGTAAGCATTAAGTGGCTTGCTCAGATACCCATAATGAGTTAGAGACACACTGAATTCTCCTTCAGGAATAATTCATCATTCTGTCCTTTAGCCTAAAATTTATATTTTTCCCATTAGAACTGAAATAGTATGTAGGTATTTTCCCCTTTTATAATAGATAAAAAGTCTTACTTACAATATCTATAAAATTCAAAATATATTTTGAATTAAAGTGTAAAAAGTTGCCTGTAATCTGATGAAAATTTATTTATAGATAAGCGAGCTTATTATTTGAACTTGTCAAATGTATGCCAGTCTACAGAAGCCATTCTGCATAGTTTAAACATTATGCATTCATCACTAGGTCTTCTATGGCTTTCATTCATTCATCCCTATATCCATTCATCAATGTGTGCATCCACCAACCAACCATAGATCCATTCATCCTTACATCATTCATTTATACATACACCCAGCCACCCAGCCATCCAACCACCCATCCATTCAACCACCAACCACCCATCCAACCATCCAGCCATCCAACCACCCATCCAATGAATGTCTCTTTACATTCATTCATACATACATCTACCCACCACTCATCTACCTATTCATCCTTTCATCCATTCATCTGTCCATATATTTACCTACTCACCCATTCATTCATTCACACTTCTTATATCCATTCATACAAATATACATACATCTATACACTATCCATCCTTTCACCCCCTCATCCATTCATATATCTTCCTACTTACGTATTCATTCATTCATCCCTACATCCATTTATCCATACACCGATTCATTCATTCATTTATTCTTTGATTTAAATCCTAGCCTTCTAAGCATATTTAAAGCACCACAATGCTGTAGTTGATGGAAAGATGAGCATAGCATTGCAGTTGCCATCAAAGGACTTAATTTTACTTGATGAATCAGGTAAGTGAACAATTCACTCATTGCAAGGAAGAAAGTCCAATGCAATAAGACATGGATAACTTCATAGCCTAAAGATAGTAGGCAGTTCAGGTCAAGCAAAGATGGAAAATAACAGCTGAAGTGATTGAGGAATAGTCTATAATTGGAGAAAAAGAAACTAAATATGTCAGGCTATAAAGGAAAATAGACTTTGCCATTGTTACTTATTTTTCTCAAATTTTACTTTTCCAGTCATTCATACAACTACATAGTTTGGGGACTCAACATGCCCCCACCCCATATGTGCAGAGTTTAATTTGTCCTCTACCCAAACTCCAGAGAAAATGTCACTTTCCCATCTTTATCCCTTTCTCTTTCCCTCCTCTCCTCTGGTAGCCTGTGTGAGAGTGATTTTTGTTGTATTTTACTAGTTTGTTTTCTTTGGTTATTTATATCCCACACATAAGTGAAACCATATGGTAACTACTTTTCACTTTCTCATTTAAAATCATTACCTAAGATCCATACATTTTTGTCCCTAAACTCACTATTTCATCTTTTTAGACAGTAGAAATATAATCCATTGAATATTATAATAATTTCTTTATTCAGACATCTGTTAATGGACAGTTAGATTGATTCCATGAATTGATTATTACAGATTATGTATGTTGTTATGGAAATAAAAGTGCAGTTTTTTTTTTATTAGCACTTCATGTTTTTTGAGTAAATACCTAGTAGTGCTGTTACTGGATCATATGGGATTTCCAGTTTTATTTTTTTGAGGTATCTCCACACTGTTTTCCATAGAGGCTGCACCAAATTGTATTCCCAATATTTAAATACAAGGAGAGAAATAACATTTTGAACTGATTCTGTTCCTATAAGTAAGTTAATTAATTTGGGACCATCAAGACCGTTCAATGAGTTCTGGTCTCCTGATGTTACCTGGATCTATATAGCAATGCTTCTTGATGATTTTTGTATATAGATTCTGTTTCTCTAGGTTCTGAAATGAGAATAATATAATAAAATATCAAACATGTCCACAATATTTTGATATAGCCAAAAAGAGTGTATTAGTGAGTACTGAAGCTTGCATGGAACTCATTTTGCAATTGTGTGCTTCCCTCACTCACGTTCAGACACATAAACTTTAGAGTAATACAACAGTTAAATTAATGGAGACTCTCTGAAATGATTATTGAAAAAGAAATGCAGCTTTATTACCTTCATATACATAATTTGAATTAAGCTAATAAAGAATTGCCTAATAGATGCCTTGATGAAACTCCTTTAATGAATACATGAAAATAATTTGTAATTAGAATAATAATTTTATGCAAATGAAAGCTGATGAGGTTTTCAAGTGCCTGGAGAGAGTTTGTTTTCTTAAATTGGATAAGAATGCCTCCCAGAGTTATACAAATACTGATTTTTTTCATTTACATAGTGCTTCCTCATTTTTCAAGGTATAATACCTTAAAAAATTTGTTAGGTCCTTATAATAACCATGTAAAGGATATTAAGAGTTTTTACTCTCAATTTTAGATAAGTCAGAGATTCAAAGAAGTTAAATGATTTGCCCTAAGTCATGAAACTTTGCATAAATTCAAGGAGAAATAATGATAAAGGGAGCTTAGATTTCTGAAAACATGGATCATATGATATTGCCTTATGGTTACCTCAGTAATTTCAAACAAACCCATAAAATCCAAATGCTGAAAGCAGATTTTCTTTTATGTTTTGAAGATTAAGTTAAAATTTACTTATTTAAGATATTACCCCTTTAAGTTTTCAGTTATCAGCAATTTGTGAACCATTTACTACCTAAGGAAGACCTTATCTTTTGAGAAGTTTGAAAGTCAGCCACTTCAAATAATATCTGTTTATGAATATACCCCAGAATGAAAGCCTTCACTTCATATTCTTACTCTTCATTGACTATTTTCATGAATAAAAGTGAAAAAGTTAAACTTTGAGAGTATTTATAATAGCACATATATATCAAAGTATTTTTATTAATTACTTGATTTTATTTGAGGTAATGTTAGGATGCTCTCATCAGATATTTCCACAATTAGTAAAAATATTATTATTCTCTTCTAAATTGTAGATACCAGAAAAGGGACAGAAAGCTATTTCAAATACTGAAAATATGAGCAACATTTAACACCACTGTATCATTTCCCAACCTTGCTATGGAATTGGTGTAAAAACTCTTCTTTTAGGTCTTCATGTTGATAAAGTGTCACCAGAAATGCTAGGTATATTTCTTTGTTCCTCTCTGCCTGTTATCCAAAGGCCTGTATCACATATACTTTGTGCAACATTATGCTTAAGCTGTAATACAATGATTTTACAGTATTCTAAGTAGAGTACTTAAGTAGATTGTAAATTCTTTTGCACTCCACAGAAATTCTCCTCAGGTGCTTAATATAAGACTTTCATCTGTCTGTCTTCCATGACAGCTTTTGAAGAAACCAACAGAATTTGTTATAGTTGACAATGAACAAAAATCTAATGAGAATCTGGATAGGATAGAATAATTTGTAGTAGAAGTAGTTCTTGTTGAGAACAACTAGAAAATACAGATAACTATTTAAAAAGTTGTGCCTAAATGCATCAGAGATTTTTTTTGGAATAATGAGAACTAGAATGGGTAAAATTTCAGATAGAGAGAAACCATAGGAAACTGAACTGATGATTGATTCCTCCTTTTTTCCCTGGGGAAATTTGCTGGGAATAGATAGAAGCAGAGAATGAGGAATCTGTCCAAGCAGAGTGCTGCTATTAAGGAAGAGATGAAAGTATAGAACTTTTTGTGATCTCATGGAGTGGACTGAAAAAGAAAAGTAACTGTAGGAATTTAAAACATTGTCTATTTTCCACTCAACATGTTTGCTGCATTCTGAAAGTGAATGAGGTGGAAGACTTAAAAAAAAGCAAGATAAAAATGTCTGGAAAGTAGTGTTGAAAAAGCTAAGATAAGTGCACAATGAGCTCTGGGATAATGGGCCTGGTAAAAAAAAAGTGGATGTTCACTTGGAAGCTATAGAGACCAACATTGGAGGGGGAGTAGACTTTTAGAGGTTGACAGCTAAAGCTGTGATCTGACTTAAAGCTTCTTAGTCCTTAGTTGAGTAAGGCTGATTAACTCTGACTTTTTCTGTGTAGCATTTAAAAGGGTAAATCTTCTCTGGAGGAACTTATCACGATGAGAAACCACTGCAATTTTAATACAGCATCTTAAAATCAATTAGATATCATTAAAATTTCAAGAGGAAAAAAACTGATTTTTTTCCCTGACAATTAACTGATCCACCACAGAATGAACGCACAGGTGATAAAAAAAAAATGACATAAGAAATTAGAAATGGTTAGGATTAATCTGTTCAAGAAATTAGAGGAAATAAGTATCAATGAATAAAAACACAAATAACTTCAGCACAGAAATGAAATCTATGAAAATAATCAAATGAAAATGATAGTGTCAAGCAAAACAATGCTTTTAAGTTAATCACTCAGTAAATGTATTTCATTCCAGAAGGCAAGAGCAACTAAAGTATAAAGAAATAAGGGAAGGCAAAATAGATGAAAGGAGATAAGACATGTAGAATATAGTATAAATGTCTATCATGCAGATAATTGGAATATTAAGAGAAATATATTTTGTGGCAGAATCAATATTCAAAAAAATTAATGACTATGTATGTTCCAACTATGATAAATGGATGAGTCCATAAATTCAAGAAAGCCTGTTAATCACACATAGAATAAATACAAGGAAAATCAAACTTGGGTTCATCATAGTGAAACTGATGAGAGCCAAATAAAATCTTTATAGTAACTGGAGATGGAGTGGAGAGTCAAAAACTAGACAGATAATTATAAAATGTTCTTTTCAAAATAGTAGCAATAACATCAACAACTGACATACTAACAGTAGCAATGGAACCCTGAAGATAATGAAATTACATCTCAAATCAAAGATTTAAAACAATTGGGAGCCTGGAATTCTTTATCCAGTGAAAATTAAGATCAATACTTTTTCTTGCAAAGAAAGAAATAAACCTTCTTTAGTCTATGTAAAAATTTTAGGGAAACATTTTAGATAAACAAAAGCTGAAAGATGGTTTTACCACACAGTGCACTAAGTATATAGTAAAGGTCAAATGGTCGTTCCACTTTTCATTAACTTGAGGATCCTCCACATAGCTTTCCATAGTGGTTGGACTAGTTTACGTTCCCACCAGCAGTGTAGTTAGTGTTCCTTTCTCTCCACATCTTCGCCAGCAATTCTTGTTGCCCGTTCTTTGGATGTGGACCATTCATACTGGTGTAAGGTGGCATCTCATGGTGGTTTTGATTTGCATTTCCCTTATTACTAGCAACCTTGAGCAATTTTTCATGTGCCTGTTGGCCATTTGTATTTCCTCTTTGGAGAAGTGTCTTTTTAGTTCTCCCCATTTCTTTTTTTTTTCTTTTTTTTTCTTTATTTATATATAAATTTCACAACTTTGTAATCTCAAGGGTTTGCCT
>PVHY01007588.1:0-66502 GCA_004024945.1 Uropsilus gracilis
TGATAATTTATTTGCCATGGCTTATATATTGGATGCATTTGAGTGAGAGCAAGAGGAGAGAATAAATTGGGGTCTTGTCTAGAGAAAGCAGTTCTAGGGCATCTGCAGAATATGTCTTTGAGATGCAATAAGACTAAGTGCTCTTAAAAACAAGCTTTACCTACTTTGTAAGGTTGCACAGAGTAGGCATCCCTTATGAAATTGTGCATAGAATTATCACAGATAAT
Source organism: Uropsilus gracilis (assembly GCA_004024945.1). Lineage (NCBI taxonomy): Eukaryota > Metazoa > Chordata > Mammalia > Eulipotyphla > Talpidae > Uropsilus > Uropsilus gracilis. The sequence goes on from PVHY01007588.1 coordinate 228, forward strand.
AGAACAATTAGTAGGTAACTAGAAATAAAAATGCAGTTGATAAAAGCTTTCATGTATGTATAAATAACTTTACTATATTCCCACATTTGTCCTCCTTGCTTAGAAGAGATCATAGAGAGGGCAGCGAAATGATCAACCATTGTTTAGGGAGTTAACTTGTCAGTAGCTGCCACTCCAGTTTTGTTTTTTTTTTTTTAAGAAAATCTCTACTTCTACCTAAGGTTTCATAGGCACAGATAGTCAGTAGATTTGTCATTCCATTTTTTTTTTTGCTTTTCCATGGAAACAATGAAAAAAATTAATCTTCATCCTACTTTAACTCCAAACACTATTTTTAGCGGTACCATTTGCTATGGAAACATTCACTTAGTTCTTTCACCTTAATGTCATATCATTTCACTGACAGAGACAAGGCAGAGCTGTTCCAGCAGTTTTCAGAAGACAGTATATATTTTGGGTACCAAACAACTGCCTCATGAGTATATTTTTGTATAGAACACAGCAAAAATAAAAAATTGTCAGAATATAATTGCCAATGATAAAGATAAAATCTTTCTGTAATTACAAACCCACGTTTCCTTTTTATATATCTTTATTTATACTTTATTTTTACTTTTAATACCCCCAGTATGAATGATGGTGTATTCCTATCAAATGAAGAGGACTATTTCTAACTTGTTCTACTATGAATATAAGTTTTTTGTCAATATGTTCCTGGTAATTACCAGGGACTCAGGAAGCTGCAGAATACATGAGAGGTGGGCAGGTGCTTAACACACTCTTTTTTACAAGCGGGTGTGAGTTGTGGCTAACCCTCATTGTATAACCTTGGGCTAGTCACGCCCTGCAACCTCCTCTTCTGACCCCAAATAAAACTGAAGAGCATGATCTCTAAGACTCTGGACAGATCAGATCCTTCAAATCTGAATTCCAGTCACGTAATACATCGTGCTAGGGAGTCAAGACAAGCTCCAGGAAGCTTCATCTAAATGAAAATCGTGAACTGCATTGGGTACTCAGAAACACAGCAGTGTGTTCATTGGCAGAGATTATCACTCTTATTCAGTGCCTTACATTTATACTCCCACATTTGTTCTTCTTGCTTCTAAATTAGTCAGTTTAAAGACTTCTAAAAGATTAGCTTGTTTAAAACCACATTTGCAAAAGGAGCTATGTGGGCCAGCACATAAATCAGATACATGCTTATTTTATCTCTCTGTCCAAAAGAAAAGTAGTGGTTTCGACTCTTTCTTTATAAGCATAATTATCGCTCTTATTTAAAATACTAATCCATATAAACACAAAATTGGGCATAATTATAGGCGTGTTCCAAAATAATCTTCCAGATTCATCCCCAGTCCAAGCAGTTGATATCTTTGGACAAGCAAATACTTGTCAGGTGGCTGTAAAGGTTATATGCGAATGTGCGGAGTCCATGGAAAATAACATTATTAATCTTAAAAACCAACAAAATAACTTTTAGGTGCATAATAAAAAAGAACAGACTTTTTATTTTTAAAGGGGGAAGAGTTTAAAAGAAGTCTTATAAAGTTTGGACATATTAAAACTGAAAGCATTTTTGAGTTATCAAATGGCAGTGTTATGGACAAACTTGGTAAGTATTTAAATGGCTGCTCAACGGTGCAAAATTTCAGGCTGTCAGTGTTTGGGATATGTCAAAAAGAAATTGGGCGGCCTGTGTGTGGGTGCCTACAAAAGTCCTAGGTAAGTGTTTAAAACTCATTAGAGTAGTTTGAAAGATAGGCTTAAAATATTAAGCCTATTTAGCTAGCATTCAGTTAAGGTGTGTCCAATGAGGTCTCTGCTACAGCCTGTGCCAGTGAATGGGAGAGAGAAATAGAGTTTGCAGCAACAAAAGAAGAGAATTGTAAAATAAGTTGTGGTTTAGTTTCTATTTTAACAGTAGTGAATGATCAGAAACTTAGGCTGAAACACAAAACAAACTGCCATATAGTTCTAGAGGTCCAAAGTCTCAAATTTATCTCATCCCGAATGAATGAATTGGCAGAATTATTCCTTCCAGAGATTAAGGGGAGAATCATATCCTTACCTTTTTGAGTTTCTACAGAACCTGAATTTCGTTGGCTTGTGTCTATTTTCTTCACTTTCAAAATCAATAAAACCGAGTGAATTTCTTTTTTCATGCTGCCATATCTTTGGCCTTTATCTACCACCCTCTTCCTCTTTTAAGTACCCCTGTGATTACATTGGACCCACCCGATAATCCAGAAAAATTTCCCTTATTTCAACATCATCTGATTAGCAAATGAATTTTCATTAATATTCTCTGAAAAGAAGATGCAAAGTAATATGTTCAAAAGAGAACAATCGAGAACAGGAATATCTGGTGCATGAGAGTAGTGAAAGCTCTTGCTATTGTGGGAAGAAACCACCCAAGGACAAATTAAAGCATCATCTGGTTATGTTATTTAGGCCTTTGAACTTTAGAAGTTCCTATGATTCAACCAAAGTCTTAGACCCATTCATAGCCACTGAGTCAGGAATTACTCTTCTAGAGCTCTCCCAATCATAAATGTGATAAATTATGCACACAAATAATTGTCAAATAATTATGTACAGTGCCTTCAAATTGGAGATACTGCAATGGAAAATTGGTAAAAAAAAAATCATGATATATCCACATAGTGAACTATTGGTTATTCAAAACTTACATTTATGGTGACTTGGTTATCATGTGGGTAGAAAATTGTTTTATAGTGTAGTTGAAAAAAATCAGGTCACAAGAATCTGTGCCTGATTTAATCTCAGCTATGTCATTTGAGCTTGAAGATTCAGTCCAATGCATTTTTCATAAAAGAAAGACTGAAAGAAAAACAACAATAAAATAGTAACAGTGATTATTCTACGGTTAGAATAACTAGGTATTCTTATATACTTTCCCATTTGTTTTTCAGGGAATGTCTAGAAGTATTAGACCACATATTTTTGTGGTTTTAGTGTTCCTGGTTCTGTGTTTTTTGTTTGTTTTTGGCAGCATGGAAAGGGTTGGAATTACAGGAGGAACTTAACACTGAACTGAAGAGGTTGATGCTGAAAAAAGAAGTTACAGATTAAGAGAAGGTATTTGCATATACCTTCCCTTTTTCTCTCTCCATCTGTACATGCACATATATGTGCACAAATGCATATATATTTCCAATTAATAAGAAAAACAATCATGAAGTCATCCTGAGTCTGGATAATAACTGGAACCAATTGGCTGTTGAGAGTCGGTTCCCAGGCATAAGAAATAAAATTCAAACAATCACAGATTGTTAAACTTTCCACCAATCAGAATTGCAGTGACTGAAAAAAAATCTCATTTGCATAAAGCAGACATAGCCCCGTTATTTTCACCTGAAAACACCCTCTCTGCAGAGTTCTCTGGGCACTCAGCTAACGTACTCCTTGAGTATGTAACTGTGAGTGCACTCTGCAGTCATAAAGCTCTGAATGTTTGTTGTGATACTTGAGATCCAGCTAGTGCGTTGTAACATGAGAGCTGTAATGCTTGAGCAGTAACTCAATTTCTTCAGTGAACACAATACAAGAATCATATCCAGAGAATATAAAGATTTCCTTCACATATGTAAAGCCAGCACAACAGGAGAGCAAAAGATTTGAACAAGCACTTCAAAAAATAGGATATCAAGAATCAATGAAATGATGCGAATGATTTATTAGAAAATTAAACATCAAAATCACAGTAAGATACCACTAGAACACCCATTAGCATGATTAAAATTAAAAAGACTGATAATATGACATGCAAAGATGTGAAGTAACTGAAACTTTTAGATGAATAATGGCAATGCAAATTGGTTCAAACACTCCAGAAAAATGTTTGGTAGTACTTACTGAAGTTAACATACATATGCCCCATGACTCAGTATTTTATTCAGGAAAAATGAATGCTTATGCCCAACAACATGTTTAAGAATGTTCACAGAATATTTATTCTAATAACCTAAACATAAAACAGCCCTAATGTCCAGGATGAGTAGAATAGCTATGTCCATGCAATGGAATGCTATGCAGCAATAAAAATGAACTGATACACTTTGGATGAATCTCACAGTCTTAATGCTGAATAACAGATACAAAAGAAGATATGCGACGATAGCTTATTTATTTCTTCTTACAGTACTTAACCATAATCTTTACTGATAAAATATTTAATAGTACTTAAATAGTAGGTGTACACTGACTATAGAAGGGCCCAACAAAACTGCTGTAGTGGAATGTTCTAGATCTCAATGTGATGGGAGCAACTTGGGAGTAATAGTATGCAACTAAATGTTCAAATTAAACACTTAAGATGTGTTTCTTCACCTAAGAAAAGGAAAACCGAACCAACTCCCACAAACAAATAGAAACTACTACCAAGACTTAGCTCACCCCGAAACAATTAGATTTTATGAAAATTACCATTCATGACAAATTCCTAATGGGATTGTAGTCTATCAGCCATAACCAAGCATAAACTAGAATTGCTGGGTATTCCCATCTCAGAGACTTGAAATGCCTTCCTATAGCTCATATAAATGAACTGACCAAGAAGGATAAAGAGCATCTAAGTTAGGAAACACATTCCACTAGGAATTCCTTATGTTTGTTCTGAACATAAGCCCACTTGATTTTAAAATATTCAATCTAGTTTTCAAAAAATTATAAAGATGTATGAGAAAACATTCAGAACTACCAAAATAAAAAGGTCTGATGTAAATGCTGAGCCTCTTGACTGTTATAATTGTCTTGAAAATAGCTAATCAGCCGGGCACGGTGGCTCGTGCCTGTAAGCTTCAGCCTATGAAGCGGCCGGGGCTAGGGATCGCGGTTCGAGTCCCACCTGGGGGCCGTAGCGAGACCTAGTTCCAAAAAATAGCTGGGCGTGGTGGCGCGCGCCTGTAATCCCAGCTACCTGGGAAGCTGAGGCTGGGGATTGCTTGAGTCTGTGGTACCCCGGGCAACGAGAGCCTGCGGTTCCACGGCAAAAAATAGCGAGACCTACTCTCAAAAAAAAAAAAAAAAATAGCTAATCATTAGTTAGAGCTAAAATGCAAGCTGCTGCTTGATTGTGTGGATAAAAATGTGTCTGACTGGGTATGTGGGGACAGATGATGCCATGTAAATAATAAGAAAGGAAAAGTAAAATGAAATAAAGCAAATGTGCACTTAATCGTGTATAAATGCTAGTATATCTTAGGATAAAGGCAAAACATCAACATCAAACGAATAGATAAGAATATATAATTCCAAGACCATATTTCCAACCTCATGTGAAAAATAGGATTATGATATGCATCCTTTCAATTTTGGAAAAATGCAGCTGCATGTAACAAAAAATGCTTAGAAATACCATGTACAAGTTAAAAGCTTTGGTGTCATGTATAGAGTCTGACATTTAGTCTCAGTGTCTTGGACACATTGAATAAGACTTATGGATTTCATTATTTTCCTTCACAGAAGTTCAATGGAAGTCTTTGAAAGCAAATATTCTAATATCACATAATAGTTACTCAACAAATTATAAGTATCATGGTCATTTTTTGTGTACTGGAGAGACCAATCTCTATAAGTGGTAATCTGGAGGAAGAGGATACAAAACAATCTAATCTAAAATGTAAAAGACAAGGAGATACCGTCTCATGACCAGGATCAGAGATCAATGTTGTGGACTGGGAATGGGTATGGGTCTTTGAGGAAGTTCACTCCTGGTGACTTTACTCTTTTCTGAAGCAGGGAGCAAAATCAGCTTTTCAGAATATAGTATAAAGTTAGGTTTCATTGCTGAGGTGAGAAGAAACTGTCCAGGGACAAATGAAAATATCATTCAGTTATGTCATTTAGACATTTGAACCTTAGCTATCATCAGTCTTGAGATTCTCAGCTGTTCACATATTTCTAGTCATTGATTTAGGAACTCCTTTTCTGGATCTCTCCTAAGTTTAGAATCATAGGTATAGACTAATTATGTACACAGATATTTGTCAAAGAGACTTATATAATACCTTCAAATCAGAAGCACTGCAATAGAGGAATAATAAACCAAATTATGATAGATCCACATAATGGACTATTAGCCAGTTATTAAAATTTATGTTTGTGGGGACTTGGTTATTACATGAATAGATGCTTCTATTATAATGGAAAAAGAAATCAAAACATAAAATTGGGCATTTGACATATTCCCAGCTAATTAAAGACATTTGAGTTTGCAGAATGCTTAAAAAACCATGAATAAAATAATAAAATGGCAACTGTGATTCCTCTGGGATTGCATTTATTGGTGATCATTCCTTCTTGTTTTGTGTATTGCCCCATTTGCTTTTCAGATAATGTCTTAGCGAACCGGGCCCAAGTGAAGCTTTGAGTAGATAGATTTTTGTGGTTTTGGTCTGCACACATCTGTGGTTTTCCTTGGCAACTTAGCTATCAGTTAGAGAAGGAAGAAGTGGGGTTGGGGTTTCAAACAGGAAGCTATGACAGGAGGACCAAGAGATGAGAGCACTGGGGATACCTGTAAGAAAGCAGTTGGGGTGATGACCATGAGGATCAGGGCTATGACTGGAGGGTAAGAAGGATATCTCTTGAGACAAGAGAGCAGTAAAAGAGCAGAAGTTTGGGAAACAAAGGACAACAGCAGGGTGACAAAGAATCAGAGAGAGTGGATACTGCAGATTCATATATTCATGGGAGAGCAATTCACAGTTCAAACAGGTCATAGTCCATTAATTAATACATTTTTCTCAACCAGCTACTGAGTATTAGCACTACACTGGGTGCAAGAAATGCAACAATAAAGCTCAAAAACAGGCACAGGAGCTCTAGGAGCTGTACTCTGGTGTGGGGATTCAGTGTAAAACTGAAGATACCACTATAAAGATACCACTATAAAGTGGTACTATAAAGTGTGTTATATACAGTAAAGGAAAGAGTAGGTGAGAGAGGGAAATAGGGGTCAGAAGAAAAGACTGAAGGAAGTTACATTTAAGCTAAAATCTGAAGGTTGAGAGGGAGTTAAACAGTAGAGGGGTGAGGGTAGGTTGAAGGGCTGGGGCACAGCATTCCAGGAGAAGGGACTGCCCTGTTGGGGACCCAAGCCCGGAAAGAGGTTGGTACTCAGGAGGTGAAAGAAGGCCAGTTTGACTGGAGTGGAGCGAACTGATGGTGTCACCAAAAGACAGCCCAAGAGATGGGCAGGGAGTAGGTCAGACCCTATTAGGGGGCTTGGTTTTAACTTTAATGTATGGAGACTAGAGGAAGATTTGAAAGTGGGAAATGACCATCATTCATTTCACTGGAGGAGGATGGGAAGGAGAATGGCTGGGATCTGGATTCCGCTGGAGAGTCAGCCCGTGAAACAGGCCCTCAGGAGTGGGGTCATTATGGCCTCTGAGAGCCAAACAACTCAGTTAGTCCTCTGCCAGCAAGGCCCACTTGAGCAATAGACCTTCCGTCATGAGAATAACATTGTTTTCCTCGTCAGTTCCTGGATGGTCCCAAGTTCCAACCCTCTATCAGACAGAGATGCTTTTATCTATGTATCTGATTTTCTGAGGCCAAAGGAGCAGAGGCAGATAGAGTATCTTATGAAGACCCAGATGCAGAATCTTTAGGTAAAGCATCCTGCAGAATCCAGTCTCCCAAATACCAGGGGGTAGAAGCCTGTTGTCTTTGGCAAAACCATCTTTATCCCAATAATGGTAGCTTTCTGGTTTGGCTAAATGAAGATTCAGAAGGTTGCAGACTGATTTCCAGTTAAGACTTACTATTGATGATGATGAATATGTGTTGGGAATAATTATGTGAAACGTGAACAGAAGTATTTTAAAATGTGAATATCAAACGTGTACCTACTCTTGCTTCCTTATATTCTAAGGGCTGTCTCTTCCTACCTGGAGGAAGAGCTGATTCTACTCTCTTTTCTGAACTGAAAATGAGTTTCAGTTTGCAGGATCAGATGGCATTTTTAGAAAAGCAGGCCTTTTGTGTGGAGAGTACAGATTATGGGTTCAAATTCTGACTGCCACCTACTTCCTGCCTGATTGTGGGCATTTTTGTACCTGCCCTTTTTTTATACCTGAGTTCCTTTTCGACAACACAGAGATAACAGTACCTCTTTGTAAAACAGAGGTAACAGAGGGTCGTAGGACAGGATTCAGCTAGGGACTGAACAATTCAAGTGAGCAGCTCACTGTAAATAACTTAGAACAATGTTTAGTATTTGATAAAAATGTATTTCCAGATGGGGGAAGCATGTTCAGGGTAGCATATTCTTTTTCCTTTGGCCTTAACAGTGAGGTTCTCCTTCTCTGAAAGGGGACGTTCAGGTATAATTGAGAAGTACTTTGGAGTCCTAGGCAACAGTCAACCCCGCGTTCTCAGCTTTATGATTATCTGTACAAGATTCAAGAAACTTTGGGGGGCTTTTGTTTCTCTGAAATCTGGCAAACCCGTACTTGAGCATTATAACCTCTTTTCAACCCACCTTCAAGGTTTATCAAGCAGCATTAAAGAGGAAAAGGATGCCTTAAAGCAACATGGCAAGACCCTGGAAACTAGGGTTTTTAGCAGGAAGGTGGAAGCCACAGGAATGAACTCTTTCTTTAAACACTTTGAAAGTAAAGCCTGCCCTCCAGGCTCCAGATAATTTCCCACTTTCCTAACCTATTCACAGAGTACCCCACCACTTTCTATTTTGGGTGTTGATACCATGTTCTTTCTCACCATTAGCTTTAGCTAATCACCAAGAACTTTGGTTTTTGTCCTCTCAAAACCTCCAGGAACTTCAAAAACCACCCACAGAACATACAAATAAAGGTGGAGACTCAAGTTATTCTGGTAACAAATTAAATTCTTAGGTAGAATGGTGATTTCTGGCATCAACAAACATTTAGTAGTGGCAGCAAAAACAAGAAGATGTAATTTTGAATAACAAGAAGCAGAGACTCAAAGTGGGAGAAAAGAGAAAGGTATGTAGATTTGATTGTCATTCATTTTAGTTTGTAGGACGATTTTGACAAAAGCAAACACACACCTAACAAAGTCATTGTCAATGATTGTCATGAGTCACCTGGCCATCCTGAATGCCGGATATTGACTTGGGGGAGGGGACCCTGTAGACAGTCACAAATCATTTTTTGTTTCTTTCCTAGGTGGAATGTAAAGCACTTAACCTTCTAAAAGGACTTTTAATAGAATAGCTGATGCCAAAGGGACTGTGTCAAAGAATGTTTAAAGAAAACTTATTTACATGCTCAAGTAAAATGAATCTGTCTTTAGCCTCTTTTCCCTGCCATTGATTCTTCTCCTGGGTTTTGGAGAGAGCCCCTCTCAGGCTCTTCTGTAGGTGATCGAGCCAGCCTGAACTTCACAAGGTCCTCAATGCCGCAGGGAAAATCATCAGACCCAACTCCCCAGGGTGATCCACACATAGCAGCACCCACATCCCAGGCAATTCAGACGTCGGGAAAATTTTTGAGTCATTGACGTCAACATTATCTTCTAGCAGGGACAGAAAGGTTTCTTGTATATAAACTATCATGGCTTCGGTCCCCTGCAGGAACACAGGTTGCGTTTATCTTTCCTGCCTCCCAGAAAAAGTCCCCACTCTTGGAGCATGCGACTGGGAGGCGGGCGTGCTGGGCCGTGCAATCAGCAGCTGAGCAAGACTTCAGCGTGCGCCTTCTGGTTGATCAGCTGAACCACCTCTGAGGCCAACACTTTTCCTAAGATGGTCTCTTTTTCTAAAAGGACCAGCCTCTCTTTAAAAGAAAAATAAAAAGAAAGAATTAAAAAAAAAAAAAAAGGAGCCAATGAGACTGAGAAGTCATCCGCAGCCTTTCTTCCCACACTTTCAAGTGTCACAACAATGATTCACCTCAAGACAGGGCGGCAGCTTCCCTAATTAGCCTGGAGACGCTCTGGACCTACACGGTTATAACACACACACACACACACACACACACGCACACACGCACACACGCACGCACACAACTCTTACTTTTCTGCAATTACGCACTTGCCACTCAAAGCACCCACTGACTGGGCCCCTGGCCGCCGACTTGGCCAGGTGGATCCGGGGCGCCTCAGGCCCGACGCCTTCCGACGCGAAGCCCCAGGTGACAGGGAAGGTTGAGGTGGAGCTGGGGTCCAGCCAGGGCGCGCAGGTGCGCCCGAGCGTGGACGCCGCAGGCTGGACGCGTGGACCGAGGTCCCTCAAAGTGGGGGTGGCGAGGCCCGGGGCCCCGACAGCGCCGCCGCGCGGGCGGGCGAAGGCGGGGCCGCGGAGGGAGGGGTCCCCACCAAGCCTGCGGGGGCGGCACCCCAGTCGCCCTCCCCTGTCGGCGGCCGTCTTTCTCTACGAGTGCTCAGACCCGACTGAGCCGGGAGGGCCGCGCGCCGCGGGGGAGGTGCGCGCGGCGTCCGCCCCCGCCGAGCCGAGCCGAGCCGAGCCGGCGCACCCCGGGCTAGGAGAACGCGCCGAGGCCGAGCCGGGGCCGGCCGCGGGAGAGTCGTGCTCGCGCCCGCGCCCGCGTCCCGGTCTCTGGCCGCCGAGCCGGGTGGTGGCCAGGCCAGACGGCCACCTGCTGCGTCGCGCCCCCGCCCGCAGAGCTTCCGACTGGGCGCCGGAGCGGCTTGGGGCGCGGGCTGGTGAGCGCGCACCCCGGGAGGGAGCGGACCCCGCCGTCGCGTCCCCTGAGCCTCTCTCCGAGCTCCGGCCACGCTGCGGTGCCAGGTAGCCGGCATGGTTTGAGGTGGGTTGGCTGCAAGATGTGCGTGGGCGGAAGATCGGTGACCGGGGTGGGGGTGTCTCCGCGGGGGAGGGAGGGGACGCGCACCTGAGTCACGACTGCGCTGTGTGCCCGGTGCGAGGGCGGGCAGGGCAGCGCCCACGCGGCCAGGTGTCCCTCGCGCGGGGGAGGGGGCGCCGTCCGGCGGCTACCTCTCTGGGTTGCACTGGGGGACCAGGGGACTGAGAGGAGCTTGATGCGCTCATGCAAGTGCCCAAAGTTTGCTCACTTTGCTGGGCTTAACTTTGAATTGTGAAGCAAAGCTTAGCAATTTAATGCGTTTACCCAAAATAAAATAGAAAATAAAATAAAAAATAAAAGGGAGAGTTTGCTGGGTTTAAATGATTCGTATATGAAGTGTTTGGGTTCGCTCTCTCTGGAGGCCATCGCAGGAAAAAATTAGCTGTTTTTGTTATTGTTCAGGAAAATAATAATGTTTTGTTAAGCGGATTTCGGGTGTTTCTTGCAAACCACCGGTAAGGAATTCTGGCTTTGATCCAAGAATTATTCACATTTTTAATTACAAATATTTATTGAACAAAAGCTTCACAGGATATTAATGTGAGGTTAACAAGTAATCCGAGTGGAAGTACTCAGATGAGCTAACAGGCTTCTGAATGGCAAGTGAAAAGCAATGCTCCTGTATGCATTTGACTTGTGTAGATCCAGGCCCGTAGCTGGCATCGTGTCACTGCTGAACACTAAATTTTTGAGCCAGGAAATCCATCAAATGGGAGATAAGCAACTGTGTGATCACCAATTTAGGGCCCACTCCACACCTTCCCCAGCTGATACTTTAAAGTAACTTTCTCCCTAATTGGAGCCTGCAAGCTCCCTTCATTTACATAACTCATGTGGTGATGGAGTAGAATCTCTTTAGATCCCTTTAGTTCTTCCTGGAGCTAAGTCACCTGACTTGCCTGAAAGGATGGAGCCCTTTGAGCATATGAAATTGTGAGGAGGGGTGCAGTGAGACAGTGTAGTGATGGCAGTGGCAGTTGGGGTCCCTGTCTTTGGGACCAGGTCAGGAAGGGTTGAACTGGGCTGGTTTTCTTGCTCTGCTGCATTGCTGTGCTGAGCTGTATTTGTGCCTAAGGTGAAAAAATCAGTAATGTTGATTTTTGTCTTTCTTTTAAATTGTGATATTGTATACAATGTAGATTATTATACTCATTTTGATGCATTAAAGCATCTGTCTGAGGGGGATTTTTTGGGTCCCGCTGGAAGTTTCTGCTTAAGTTGCATGCCTCATTTGCTTCACCCTAATTCTTGGCGTGTTCTGTGTTTCGTTTTCTGACCTTTCTAAACCTCAGTTTCTTCATTTATAAAGCAAAAAAAGGGGCTTGTCCATGGATGTTGTGCAGCATCTGAGTGCTGTTTGGGTACAGGGACACACTGTGGGACACACGGAAGGGAGTGCCCTAGTCTTATTGCCATTCAGCTTGGTCATCTTGACTAGTCATTTGCTGAGTCTCATTTGCCACTCAGCTAGTTGGGAGTTAGGCTTACCGGGGTGTCATCAGGGTGCCATGAGAGAATATGTGTGACCCCAAACTCTTCTGGAGTAAGTTTTCTTTGCTGGCTTGGTAAGGCTGTACTTGACCTGGCAAGCTTGCAGATGCTTGCTTTTACTCCGGAGGTTAAGTGTTGTGCGTTGTCATGCACAGAGGTTCGTAAATTCTGCTTGTGAGCCACATAGATCTTGAGGACATGTTTGAATCAAAATGGAGATGTTTCCTGCTCTGGGCTTCTTGTGGAGGGGTCACGTATGTCAGTTACTTGTTATGGTGTGCAGAAGTTTCCATAGGTGAACTTAATTTTACTGCTTGTTTTTCTTTTAGTGTATTTCCTATTTCATGATCCTGCCTTTCCTATACCTAAAACAAATAATACTACCTAGCTAGCTTGAACAGCTTATTCCCTTCGGAGTCAGTCTCTGTCTCTCAGCCACCCTCAGGACCCCTCTTCTTGACGCAGGTGGTTTCTGGGTGCCAAGAGAAGATTGTTATTATATTAGGATATGGAAGAATGTGTCCTCTTGCTGATCACCTGGTCCCTTGCTGTCCTCTGACCAGGGTTCCACCACTGTACTGAGCCTCCTCCTGCTTCTATCTTCAGTGCGTACTTCAGCCTGTGTCACTGGAGCAAGCCACAGCTGGTGACCTGGCTCCACATCTGGCCAGGAGGTCCCCATACTTTGAGGTCTCTTGGAGGTTCTTGTTGATACTGCCCAGTTTGTGCAGGACTGTGCTCACCAAGATTTCTGTTGCACTGAGCTGTCGCCTGGTATTCCCAGCATGAAGGAGGACATGGATTCCTCCTGCTTCCACTTCCCCCCCAACTTCTCAATGTTTTTCTTCCCTCTCTGCCCCTTCTCTTCTAGGTGCAAAAGTACAAAACACAGAGGACTCGGCTCCTCCAGGTTCCTTTCCTCTCAATACCATAAGAGCTTTTCTTTGCCATTGGGGCAGGAGTTTGTCTTAAAGCATATTTTCTTTCTTTCTTTCTTTTTTTTTTTTTTTTTTTGAGACTAGGTCTCACTATTTTTGCCCATGGAACCTCAGGCTCACAAACTCAAGCAATCCTCAGCTTCCCAGGTAGCTGGAATTACAGGCGTGTGCCACCATGCCCAGCTAGTTTTTTTGGGGACTATGTCTCACTGTGTTGCCCTGAGTGGGACTCGAACCACGATCCCTAGCCCCAGCCGCTTCATGGGCTGAAGCTTACAGGCATGTGCCACTGTGCCTGGGTTGGGCATATTTTCTGTCTTCTGTACATTGCAGCTTAGAGTCAGGCTCTGGTATCAAACTTCCTTTGCTGTGCTCTTGAACTACAAAGAAATTTAAACAGCTTTTTCTACTAAAATCACTATCTTTGGAAAAGCCAAATGCATCCTGGAGAGGTGGGAAGGAAGGAGGGAGGAATAAGCTGGGAAAATAGATAAGGAACGCCCCTTTCCTCCTCTTTGTCCATCTTTCTGGGTAGATCGATATGGATTGTTTGCTGAGGATTTTATCACCTGGAAAAGCTGTGGGATGTGCTGGAGACACCAGTTAGGGCTGGGAGAATAGATGGGAAATAGCAGTTTTATAGTGTTGAAATTGGGATCAGGGGGAAGAAAATAACTTTTGCTTGTACTGAGCCCAGCCTTTTAAATAATTTCTTGCTTATTACTATCCTCCAAGTGGTCATCCCTATTTATGCTATTTCTTCTTCACCATTAAAATAATCCAGTATGTGCTTGATATTTACTAAAAATATAGGAGAAATATAGAAAAATTCTAGTCATAACTATTTCTTGAGGGTCCTTAGGAATTATTTGGAAAATAGGATAGTCCTTCTAAAGCCTAAAGTTGCACACCTAAACCCTGTATTTTATTCACACTCAGTGGGTAGAAGGTGAAGTGTTCAAGGAAGGCTTCTTGGAGGAGGTGAACTTTAAGTAATATTAACTTTAACTGCATGCATATGAGATGGAAGAAAACTTCTCATGAGAAGAGCCCTTGAATGCAGAGATACAGGAAGACCTGCCCAGGAATGACCTTTCAGCTCCAACCTGATGGCATGCTTTTCCCTTTCATTGTCTGACTACCAGAAAACCCTGCATGGTTAGATCCATTTATAGGAAGGACAATAGGTACAATCACTGCTGTAAATTCCTTGTGTTTTTCCCAAGCTGAAGGAATTTGGGACCATTATTCTTCGATGTCTGTGTCTGGAAAATCATTTCAAGTTTATAGGTCAGGTAAATGGTCCTTGAGACATGTTTGTGATTGTGAGAAATTACCTTAGAACTCTCGATATCACTTTTAATTTCTATAATATGCAATCCTGAGCTCAGGGAGTCCTGAACCAGAAATGCCATGTGAGCGTTTGGTGGATGGAGCCGTGAACTTATGGGACGTGATGGGACAGGTGTGACCGAGCAACAAGGAACTCCCTCTCTGGTGTCAGCCTCTAAGTCTGTGCAGTTTAGTTGCATTGTTCTGGTGCTGGTTCTTGGCAGAAAGTTATCTCAAGAATTTCCTTATGGTTAAGGTATTTGTGAGAGATATTATAAAAGGTCCTCTTGAAAGGTAAAGAGTAGAAAGTTGTTTATTTGCCTAAGTTTCCTCTTGTCCCTGGTGTTTGGGGTTGGTTTTTTAAATGTATGAAGTTTGAGAATACTTGTCCTCACCTCTGTATCCAGGCAGCAATCTCTCCAGTTTCTGAACCTAATTCTCTTGTCCCTACAACAGAAGCATTTGCTATATGTGTGTGTGTATGCATGTGTGTATGCATGCATAAATGTCTATAGAGGTACTATATCATCAGACATTATGGTCCACAAATTGTTTGTATCTATTACTTTTCTTTGTCTTTTTTTAGAAAGTGAAAGAGCATTTATTATAATTCCCAATAAGGAGCACATAGTAAAATACCTTCAAGCAATATGGTGGCCTTGCACATTTGAAATCTGATGGCATTTAAGGAAAATAGATCTGTACAGAGTGCTTCTGAGCATAGTTAGTGGTAAATAATTTGTGGGATATGACCTTGATGCAATTTAAAACACGTAAGGTGAAGTAAGGGCAAAGCGACAGGATGGGGGCGGCAGTTAGCACCTGAACCCTGGGTTCAGAGCATTCACAAATTCCATCTCTATCTGCTACACCAGCTTTCTTTACTGCAAAGTATTCACAAGGAGCAGAACTAAGGTACTAGTAGTGGGGCTGTGCACAGGAGGTCCCGCGGGCCAGTGACGTGTGTGTGCATGCACACACACACAGTGTTCTTCTGGAGAGATGTGGGGACATTGCTGCCCTGCCCCATCTGTCTAGCCAGCTTGATGAACAGCCATGGATTAGAGGACAAGAATGGGCGTCACCAATGAGTAATTGAGTTACCACAGATACTAAGTTTCTTTTGTATGTTTAGTTTCATGCATATGAATAGATCATGAATATTTAGTACCTTTTTAGCATTTAGTATATCATGAATATTGATTGCCCAGATGTCTGGGTTTAGTTAGCACCTTGTGAGTATTATTAAGCAGCTCTTAGTCCTTCTATACCTTTCTATGTTTAATATACATGTGTTCTACCTACTTAAAATATCTGTAGACTTAAAATATCTTTCAAGAGTCATCCATCCCACTTTCTGACTTTTCTTCAGAACTGAATATTCCAACACATGTATATTAGAGGCAAATACCAAATTAGTCTCTTAAAAATTAGTTTCTAGATTGGGCTTTTTTTGGAAACCATTGTCCCATCAAGATAGCTAAGCAGAGGTGCTTTGTGACCTTTGGCATGGTGTAGGTCTGTGTAGGCTAAGTAGCCTGCTCATGCCCACCTCATGTTCACAGACAGACCTTGCACTGAGTGCTTAGGGCTGGTTTTTGCCCTGAGCACCTCAGGAAGGATGCCTCGGTCACATTTTAGATGCTGCTTTGAGCCCTGTACAGGTTGCTTGAAATGCTTAGCTGATTTTAGTCTGGTTGCAGCTCTGTGACCAGGCATAACATCTGCACCTGGTGAGTACAGGGACAGAGTGTCACACTTTGTCCCTTTGTATGAGCACAAAGGCTCAGGGCTAGGTCCCTTGAGCTCTCTGCATTTCAGCTGATGAATGAACTACAGTGAGCTGCTCTGAAGCATCATCTCCACTCTGCACCTGCTATTCCAACCTGGTTTAATATCTAACTCCTAGTCCTGAGATGCCATTATCTTGCTTTATAATTTAAATATTCATCCCTTTACCCCTATCCTTGCCACATAGTGGTATCAAGAACATTTTATGGGTCCTTTCTGCATGAAGGATTTGTGACTTTGAAGCTGCAGTGGTAACTCTGCTAATGGAAGGGAGGAGATTAGACCCACCCACTCAATGTCTGAATCACACGGCCGCACCACTCTACCTGGTGATTCATTCTCTGTGAACTGGGATCCTTTCCACAGGAATAGCAGTGGCCAAGTGCTTTTGCATGGTTGCTGGGTGTCAACTGCATGCTGCATTGGACATGATTTTCAAACCATCGTGTTTTAATCTTTGCTGTATTAAGTATTTCTGCTTGAAAATCAGCTCTTCAAGACTTGAGTCATCCATTTTCTGAGCCTTAGCCCCTGTCATGTTTTTATCATGACTTTGGTGAGCAAAGATGGATGGGTCTTTTGAGTTGAGGAATTCTGCTAAGCAGGACTTATCTGGTCCTCTATCGTGTTTATCAATTGCATGATAGAGTCTATTTAATGAGCCCTGGAACATCTTAGGAGGGTCTTTCGGTGGGGAGAATACACAAAGTCCTTAGATAAGACTCAGCTGACCATTAATTAGAAAAGGTCCAGAGGTAACAAACTTGGCATGGGGCAGACTTGCCAACTGTCTGGGGCCCTGACCAGACCAGTGATTTGGCTCATCATAGTTCAACTGCTCTCTGGCTGCTCCCAAGCGTGGCACAATGCCAGGTGTTGCTGTAACAGACAGTTTCTACCATCCAGCAAACCTGGGGGCAGAACATGAGCAGGCATCTTGGTAACAATCAGGGGCATATTCTTGCAAGTGTCTGTGCCGTGCTGAATGTACATATATGCATGTGTGTGAAAAAATTGCTATTTTAAAAAAGAGGTGATATCTGTATTGTTTTGTGAGCTGCCTTTTCAAAGTCAGTAGCATGAGTTGAGTTTCTTTTCCACACTGCTAAATTTTCTTCCGTAATATCAGTTCTTCTGGTTGTGAAGAATTTTATCCTAGGGGTCGTTCCAGACACGTTCACCAAATCTTCAGCTGGACAGACGTGCTCTTAGGCCATTTAACCTTTCACCACTTAGTAACAGTGTGGCCATGGAAGTCTTTGTCACTGCTCCTTTGCTCATCTGTCTGATTAGTTCTTTCAAAGTACTGACTCTTACAGTGAAGGACTATGGGTGCTTTGGTGGTGGGGAGACTGTGGTGACCACACCTGAGAGGAGAAAAACCTGTATTGTGACACAAAAAACAAAAAATGATGTAAAATAATGGTACATCATTATAATGAAAAATACCTAAGAACTGACTCTTACGTAGATTTTGTGTCTATACAGGCCCTCTCCTTTGGTGTGTCCTGTCTAAAGTAAATTTTTTTTTCACACCAAGGCTTTTGTTTTTCTTGTGAGAGGACCTGAGCTTGGGTGGTAGCATCTTCAGCATTGACTCAGGATTTACTCTAGTGTAAGTAGAAGAGAATTTAAAGCAGGAAATTTCAGGCCACAAATTGTCAGGGGCTCAGTCCTTGGTCAGACCTGCAGGAGGAACCCTGGAGCAACTCTGCAGAGTTGACCTTCTGGTTCATCCTTGTCCTGATGAGAGTCCCCTGCTGCTGTCCACCTGTGAGCTGTGGGCAAGTCACTGGAAGCTCCGCCACCACCCTTGAGGAAACCTGAGACTGCCATGGAGATACCTGTTAGCAAAGACACACAGGAGCCTGGTTGAAAGGAGACTGGGAGAAGTCGTCTTTGGTTTTCTGGTCTCCACCAGGCAGAGAACAAGCCAGACAGAGCAGACAAAATGAAAAGAATCCCAGCCTTTCTGTTTTGTGTGTGTGTGTGTGTGTGTGTGTGTGTGTGTGTTTTACATTTGGTACCTTCTATATCATAGTTGATGCAAGCAAGAGGTGGAATTCACAGGAGTTGGCCATGCTACAATGGGTCTTGTCCCTGTCTCATGGAACAAAGAAGCCAAGACCTTTCACAGGAAACATTTTGATTTCGGGTCTCCTCTCTTTAGCTCTTTGGCATGAGCCGAGAGCACCTTTTGTGCTCGCTGAGAAACCAGACTAGAAGCTTCCCCAGACTGAACCTCAAATAGGTGAAGCACATACAAAGAGTTCCTGCTGGTTTACCTTGTACAAATGCCAAGTATTTGAACATCGGATCCCCAGAGACCTGCCTCAGTGGGAAGGACATTGGATTCGAGCAGAATAGCTGATTATTTTCCCCCACGTTGGGAACTCTGGTTTCTTTGCTCCTTCTTGGTGATGTTATGTGAAAGTTGAACAGCACTGTTACCAGGCGTGGGTAGGAAGCAGGAGTTAATATGCTGTTATGTTAATAGCCCCCCTTTTTTTCCCCCAAGAGCCCTAATTGATCAGCAGTCAATTCATGAACTGTGTTTCTCTGTGCCTCTTCAAATAGGTTTTTGTATGTAATTACTGTGAATTCAGGTGTTTGTATAGCCCCAGCCTGCCCCTCTGAGGGGATTACTGTATTTTTAGTTGTTTGAGGAAAGCGTAGCTAAAGAAGGATTCCAGGAAAGTGCATGTCTTTAGTAAACCCATAGGTGGGTAGGAGGCTTAGAGACAGCTGGAAATAAACACCAGCTTGATGGGGCCTGCTCTTGGCCCTCCACATCTCTGTCACCCCTCAGAGTATATGTTGCCACTTCAGAGAAACTGTTTAAAACAATCTAGTGCTCTGGACTTGGAGGAGGATGACAAGGGTGAGGAAGGAAGAAGGAGCCTCTTCTAACCCAGGATGGGGTGAGATATCCTTGAGTCTCACCCCTGGAGGGCCTAGCAGATCCTGCTTTTAGCAAGGCCTCTTGAAGAAATCCATATCTTTTACAGAGAGTGGAATAGTGATGTGATATATCATGAATGATTCACCTTAGGTTTCTGTAGCACCTTCTTTCTAGGAAACAAAAATAGGTCTTGATTTCTTTGTAACATCTGTTTCCCTTTCTTTAATTTTGGGGGGTATACACTGATTGTATATTGTGAAGTAAACTGTAATACTTACTTTACCACCAGCAGCTGTTTTGCCTTCACTTCATCTCAGCACATAAATGAGATTCTGAATTTTTCTGTGTGCAGCATATGAACAAACATTGGATAATTCAGGCTGCCTATTGCATAATCCCATCCCTATCTCTTATCTCTTAATGCCAATCTTGTGCATTAAGGTAATTAAGTTTGAGTAGGAAGAGAGTCTCTTTCTAATCCAGGAGTCAATGGGGGTCTGTGTCTATCCCTGTATTTACCACCTGTTGAACACCACATATCATTTTGGGTATTTTACCTTCCTCATCTCACTTAGCTCTGTGACAACTCTGCATATTTTATAAATAAGGAAGCCGAGGCCCAGAGAAGTGAAGTGCTTTGGCCAGGACCCCTCTGCTGGTGGCAGCAGCACTGTACACCCAGCTCTCCCATTTCTCATTGAAGATCCCCCTTGAATATCAGCTATTTCTCTGAGTGTGCACCTCGGGTCCACAAATGCTGTTTTATCGCTGTAGCTACTAGTTAGTTAATGTGCCCGGGTGTGGTCACAGTTTCTTCACTCTTTACTGGTTCATCCTCATTTTTCACATGGGCGGACTGAGGCACACAGAGATTATGGCCTTACCTCAATCACCTGCACACAGTGGAGCAGGGATTTAAACCTGGTGTCAATTCCTTCTAGCTTTATTTGTAACCTTGGCTCATCAGTTGGATAATGACTGGGAAGTGTCTTCTAATACTCCCAGGGTTTCACTTATTGAAAGTGAACATTCTTGGCAGATTACTCCCAGGATGTGCTTGAGGCATAGATGTCCCATTCTCGTAGGATCCTGGATGTTGATGTAACCTTGGGCACAATCAGTACACCTTTCTCCTGTGTAACTGGGAGTTTGAGATCCACCTCCCAAGGTTGTTGGGAGAATCATAGGCAATAATTTATGTGAAAATGGCAGCTATGTTTTAATTGCTGTATAACAGGGAATTGGAAATGACATTCTGTTTTTGAGCCTTACTTATTCCCTCGCACCCTCCTCTTTCTGCCTTGTGATGTCATCCCCAGTTAAAAATAAAATAAGGCCTTATGAATGGGAACTCTGGGCACAAGACCTGACTCCCTCCATTCTCAGTGTTATGGAATTCCACATCTGGAAAATGGGGGTGGTTTTGTGGATTAGCTGGGATACTCATGCCTATAAAGTAGTTAGGCTAGAAGTAAGCATGTTATTTGCCCTGGTATTGAGCTCTGCTTTCTGAAGGAGTAAGAGTCAAATGATTGCCACCTGAGATGAACTGAAGCGGTGCAGTTGCGGAGAATGGATGGAACCAACATGGACCTAGAAGGTGCTGCATTGCTGTATTCCAGGTGTTTCCAAGTACTTAAGAAATATATTATTCTGCTGATTCCTAGAATTACCTGAGTGGAAATGCCATCCCTGTTTTAAGGTGAGAAAACTGAAGGTCAGGGAGATGGAAGTGACTTGGCTGTCCCCTTCCAGGAGACATAAGTAAGGCAGTGGGGGAGGTGGTGAGGAGCCCCACCCAGCAGGGTGGAATGGGGATCCAGAGCTACTGATCTGCCCCTGGGATCCTGGCTTGCCACTGAGTCAGTGGTTGGATGGCATGAGGGTGACTGTGTCCCGAGTCTTTTTGGCTTCCCGGGACCATGCTACATGAATTGTTCACCATGTGTTGGAATGATTAGCTGAAGGAGCAGATACTTCCCAGACATCATCTGTTCTTGTTTCTCTCCAATTCCCAAACAAACACTTCTGTTGTAATAGCATGTTGATGTTACAACAGTTCTTTGCTCTTTTGATGGATGGACATATAGTCTTTTGTATAAAAGTTGTAATTTAAGCTTCTCGCTGTCAACCATACTGGAATTCCCTTTAAGAGGCAAAATGCAGGATGGCATGCATGGCATTGGGTTTCTTAAAGACTCTCAGTTCTCCCCTAAAATCAGAATTCCTGGTCTTTCTGAGCATGAGGGTCCCTTTGTAATACTGAACAATTTGGAAAATATTTCACATGACAATAACTATATTTTCATGATCCTTCAATGAGGAAAATAGATGTAAATAAAATGTCACTGAATTTTGAGTTTAGATGATACATGTAGATGTCATGGCATTTTATTAATCGTATCTACACATTTTGAAAAATAATAACATGTACATGTACGTGACAAAATATTAATCCTGTTTATATGGTATATCATGTAAACAATCAAGGAGCTATGTTTGGAGATTTAATACTTGCACAAAAAATTTTTTGTTTTTTTCCTCCTGGGCACTTTGCTTGCAGTTTCATTAAGTTGCGCCAGGGGAGTGCTTGGCTTCATGATACTTCTTTCATGGATGAGGCCTTACCCTAGCTAGGAGACAAACTATAATTCTCTATTTCTGAATATTTTCTTTTTAGGAAAAAGAAATAGTTCATTAAAAAATATGAATTTATAAACCAGAACAGAATTAATAATCTAAGAGAGTATTAATTCTAAAAGAGGTAATCAAGTATGAAGACAAAGTTCAACGATAACAGACTAAATAACAAAATTTCAGCGATTATGACTTAGTTTTTTCTGATCCTGAATTTAATTATTTTTAGCTTCCAGGCTTTGAAAACAACCCCAAGCATCTGCCACTGCGCTACTTCCAACATGTTTGAAGTGTCTTAGCGAGGAGAGCTTTAGCATTAGAAGGATACACGTTGTCTTAGCATTTAAGACTGTGAGGAGTCCCAGACCCTCTCTCCTACCTGGACATGTCTGAGAGTAACGGAGGAAGGAATGACCCAAGGCAGGAAGAGACAACATAGTGATTTGGAATTGTAAAGCGCAGGTGCAGATTAGGGAAGGAGGAGAAGAAGGGAGTTTAAAAACACTGGGCCTGAACATGTGCAGTAAAGATAAATAGCACTTGTGCCAGCAGGTTCAGGCAAGTTACCTGGTCACCTTGGGCTTAAGCATCACTGAAAGGTGGATGCTTGGGAATTTAATAGCTGAACCAATAGTAGCTGAACCAGAAATGGCTTGATTTCTCAAATAGAGGGTATATATTTTTTTCCCTGTCTGGTCACTTGCTTTATACCTTTGAATGTTTCCTCATCTGTAAATCGGGACAAGAATTCATTCGGACTTACTGAGGGAATTAGATAACACATGTCAAGTACCTTCCCAACCTGGTATCTGGCCTCTAGGTATTGTTACAGTGTTCATTCCTTCTTTACCTATTTCAGGAAGGCCAAGGGGGTGGAGATGAGCTGTACTTTGGCTTAGTGTCGGCATCACTGATAGCTACCCCAACCCCCCCTATGAGCTTGAGTCAGGAGATCATAATTTGAGTTTAATAAGCTTTGCTGGTGAATCTGCTGTGTGGTTGCAGCACTGGGCCTTCATCTGAGCTTATCTGAGCTATAGTTGGGGCAGATTTGACTTTCAATACTGGTACTTGTACCTTCCCCAGGGGAGGGAGGGGCCTGAGAGGTTATCTGGGGGTGATTCCAAGAGTGCAGGACTGGACTGGCTTGCACCTCATCCACTCTGGAGAGGTACAAATACTCCTTTGTTTTCAGCCCCATGAGGCCCCCCCCCCAAGGCCCCCACCTTCCTGGAGTAGTTCTTCCTTTTGGCTCAAGGAGTGAGTTGGTATGAGAGGCTTCTCCAGACCCAGGTGCCTGTTTCCAGTTTCCTTCATCCTGTTTGTCAATTAATTTGTTGCAGCCATGTGTACAACATGTGATTTGCATCAGGGCTGCATAGATGTGGGCTGGGCCTTCACAGTGCCACATATGTATGAATCACTCTTTTCTTAAAGCAGACTAACATAGAGCTGCTCTGCAAGATGCAGGCCCAGTGGGGATTAATGAATGTGGGTGATAAAAGTTAGCATTTCACTGAATCTCAAGAGTGAATGTTATTTCTACAGTCTGGGAAACACAGGAAAAAGCATTTCCAGTAGGAGGGAGGGTCTGGCATATGTAGGGCAGGCCATTTCTCATGGGGCAGGACATGGACTGTGAGGAGGGTGGTGAAAGTAGCAGGTTGCAGCTAAACTGGGGAGACTCCAGAGGCAAGTGCTGGCCCCCCTCAGTAGTTATGACTACGAGTCTACAGGATGATTCCTCAGAAGAGACGTGGGAACTAGCTGTGCTGGCCTCAGTGGAAGTTGCAGACAGTGCCTACATGTAGAAGTGCATGCAGTGCAACCTCTCTGCCTGTAACGAAGTCTAGAAATGTAACGGGCAAGCTGTTCCATTCACCATACAATCAAAGATGAAATAGCTGGGGAGAGTGCTGATAAGGAGCTGCAGAACATTACACAGCTATACTGGGGACACAAAAGAGCGCTTATACAGGTGGAGAATTTTAGCATATTCCTGGAAGGAGGTGATCAGCATTTTAAATATTTAAGTTTTTCCTGAATTAGTTTTTGAATTAAGCTGCAATTTCCAAGCCAGAATCTTGATGGAAACTTATGGAATACTAAGTCTTATTAAAAGTTTGTAATAATGTAAATAGTCTTATATTGTGACTGGAAGAGAAAGCATATTCATGGAATAATCTTAGAAAGTCTGGGAAATAAAAGTTATAGACCTACTTAATGTCTAAATAGTGGGAGACCAGTAGATCCCTCATACATATCAAACCCAAAAATAAGTCCCATGTAGAATAAAATTTAAATGCAGAAATGAAAAAGCACCATTTTACTTTAGGTAAGTATTTCAGAAACTGTAGGATAAGAAATACTTTTTAAATGTGACACCAGAGGCAGAAACCACAAGGTGGATATTGTGTTTTGTTTTTTTTTTAATTGGGAAAAAATAACTATGGCAAGAAAAAAAAAAAAAAAACAAAGTCAAAGTCAGCTAATAAACTGAGAAAAGATGTGTTTAGCCTGTATGATAAATACCTTCTGCATAAACAACTGTAACAGTCAGTATGAAGCAGTCTTGCTATGAATGATGCAGTTGGAAAGTGGATGTTGGATATGAATTAGCTCATTTTAGAAGTAAATGTAGTAAATGTGGAAAGGAAACTAATCTTAGGAGTCAAATAGGTGCGCATTAACTAAAATATTTCCTTTGCTATCAGATTAGCAAATGTATGTATGTGCCCTTTTTGTGTGTGTGAGTGATAGTACTTGAGACAGGTGACGATAGGTGGCAAGGATCTCATATGCCTCTGGGAGTGGAAGATACAAGATTTTTGACAAGCAGTTTGAGGCTATGTCTCAAAGTCCTTATTCCTTTACCTTTGTGATTCCACTTCGAGGAATTTCCCCCCCCAACCCCAAAAAATGGTCAGTAGTCAAGAGATTTCTATGTAAGGATGTTGATCACAATGTTATTTACAAGGATGAAAATTTGGAAATGATTCAACTATGAAGTAATGGGACTGAATCACTCAGCACCAGAGTGCAGTCAGGTCTTCAGGAAATGAAGAAGGCAGGAAGAATGGTGGGCTGGACCTCTAGAGCCAGACCTGTGAAGTAGAGCCAGTGGCTAAAATAAGGAGAGGAAAGGGTATGCAGGAAGTCTTTTTTTTTTTTTTTTCAGATCCACTCGAGTGAATTTTGACTGAGCAGGTACTGACTGCAAAGCATTGTCACCTAGGTTTGCTTTAGAGAAAAGGCAGACTGGAACCAAATAAGGGGTGCTGACACTTGGCATCTTGTCACTCAGGATGCTAGACTGAGGTTCTGCTTGTGTTTAAGGTCCTGGGGGGCTGGGGGGAGGAAGGAGAGGGTCTCCTGTGGCTTTGCTCCACCCCTCTCCTGGCATCTCTACCCATCCCCACCTCCAGCTCTCAATGTGCTTAAGGGATTGCAGTTCAAAACCCAATAAAAAAATGTATAGACCTTTAAAAATGACAGTCTTCTTTCTCCATAAAACAGTTTTCCAATCTTTTGACAATCTTTTGAGAAAAAGATTGTCAGGAAGTATACCAAGATGTTACTTCTGGTTAGCTCTCTTAGAATGATAGGAGATTTAACATTTTTCTCTATTTTTTTCCCCTCACAATCAGCATGGGTTACATTTTTTTAAAGCATCATTGAGATATAATTGACATATACTCTGCACACATTGAAAGTGCACAATTTGATAAGATCCTACATATGTCTACACACACAACACCAACACTACCATTAAGCTGATAAACATATCCATCACGTGCAAAAGTTTCTTCATGCCCTTTGCAGTCTCTACCTTTCACCCTTCCCCTCCCCATGTCCCTTGCAGGGAACCATCTACTTCTGTCACTGACATTCAGTTTATATTCCCTAGAATCTTATATGACTAGAATCATAGAGAATCTTCTCTCTTTGTCTCATCTTCCTTTCATTAATTTGTGATTCACCTATGTAATTTGTCTATCAATAGAACTCACTTTTAAGTCGCATTCCTTTGTGTGGATATAGCTCTTTAAAGAAATGCAGTGAATTACTTTTATAATAAAGACAACTCTTGTTTATCTGAAGGTACCCCGAGATTGCACAGTCTGATGCATCCCTATTGTCTGTCCCTCCCATTATTTATCTGCCTTGAGTCCAGGGACTGGAACTGGTCAGGAAGCTGATACTTGGGTCACTGGATCATCTCCTCTGAACTGCTCCCCTTTATCTCCAGGTACCTTCCAAACACCATCCCGAGGGACCACGGAGCTACTGAGGATGCAGCTTCAGGGGCTGAGATCTAGTTTTCCCTTCACTTTTGGGGGCTTAGATTCCAAGGGCATGGCTGTCAAAAATAGAACCAGAAGGAAAAGTTATACAGGGTCCCTTCCGGCCCTGCACCAGTCACCATGCCCTCTGAGGTAGCAGCCTGCTAGTGGGGAGGCTCCAGGTCTCATGCCCAGCTGCACAGTTGCCTTTGTGAACCTGGAAACTGCTCCCCAGGAGGCATGGCCCCTCTCCTTTGCAAGGACTCCTAGTTTTCAAAGAGTCTCCTTCGTAGAGGATGGAAACAAACACTAGATCCTCCTGGATGGCATCCAGCTTGTGTAATCTTATAGCCACTGTGGGCGGCAGTGACAGCTTCTGTAACCAGAGGCCTGGTGGGGGTGAGCCCAGAGCAGTGCACCATGGTTTCTCCTTCCCTGAAGGGGACCGCCTTCAGGCTCAGCATGCCCACAATGTGCTGTGTTGGCCTTCACAGGCCCCTGCTCTTTGATGGTACCCCCTGGCCACCAGTGCACAGGAGCTCAGCTCAGGGAGCTGAGTGCATGGGAATGGAACCCTGGGAAGCTAACCCTGGTAGATGGGGTGGTGGCCTTGTTAGCATCAGGGAGGAGGGCAGGAGCCTGCTAAGTTTCTCAGTGGTGCCTGCGTGCTTGTACCTTTCATGTGTGTTTGTACCGGTGGCATCCACTTGTATATGGCTGCAATGCCTTGCACACGGAGGGGAACCTCCCTGCTGGAAACCTGACTCGGGTTACTTTGGGCCTGGCATGGAGGTTCAGAGTCCACCCTGAGTAAATGTCCGTGCTGCTGTTTGAACTGGCCGTCTGGGTTGCTGTGTTGTGCTGGGAGACGGGACGAGACTGACTTCTGAAACAGAAGGGGCATTGCAGGAATTTTAGGAGCAAGCTTACCTGGGCTCTGTGGCTCATGCCTCTTACACGCATGTCCCCTCACTTTGACTCCTGACTGCTGACCGCAAGTGGGGTACATGGCAAGCCAGCCCCATGCTGGTCGGTAAGTCACAGCGAATGCTGAGATGATGAAAAGGCCTGCAGTACAGAGACTGAATGGAGCACATGGGAGGAGGCTGGGCACGTGGGAGGAGGCTGGGAGTCAGAACAGTTTAGTAATTTCCTCTGCTTCTGTGTTACTTCTAAATGGCAGCATGGGGGTTTGACCCCAACTTGTTTAGCTCTTAACTGTGTATTTGCCCTATGATTGTCCTACGGGGTCACGGCTGGGTCACCAACCTCAGCCCAGGTGCTGGGCTCAGAGTGTCCATGTAGCTCAGCCTGTTTAAATCCCAATGTCATCATGGCCCCACCAGGTGGGACTTGGCCTGCTTGTTTGATTCTTGTGAGGTTCAGCGTGTGTAAGTCAGTTGCCCAACCACAGCTATTGGGTTAGGTCTTTCTGCTCCTGGAGACGCTCCCTTCTGCGACTCCTTCCATGGGTGCCAAGTCTGCTCTCTGATGGAAGTCTGGTTCTTGGTTGCTAAGGGGCATGGCATCTGGCCCTCCGCAGTTTGGCCGGGTCTGTTCATTGTGTCCAGACTCTTCTGGTACCTGCCATTAATGCCTGCAGCTTCCAGCTCCCCTGTGCCCTGTTCTCCAAATGTCCGACATGCTCCTGGCCCTGAGCCTGTGTTCTCACTGCCCACAGTCCTGCCCCCATCCAACAAACAGTCCACTGGTCACTCCTTCCTTCCCTCACTTCCTAGGCAGAAGCTACTCATCCTTTCCCACTGAGCACTCAGTGGGTGCCTCCAATCCAAGTGGATGGCAGAAATGCCTACCTCTCTCACAGGCTGAGGTTGGAGGCTGTGTTTAGGGTTCTGGGGACATACGAAAGACTAACGCATGATAAACGCTCAGGAAATGGTTTTTGAATTAGGATGGCTTGAACTTTACGATGCAAATATTCTCCCCTTCCCCCTGATCTAATGCTTTCTTTTTTTCTTTTTTCTTTTTTTTTTTTTTTTTTGAGACTAGGTCTTGCTATTTTTGCCCGTGGAATCCCAGGCTCTCATTGCCCAGGGTACCCCAGACTCAAGAAATTCCCAGCCTCAGCTTCCCAGGTAGCTGGGATTACAGGCGCGCACCACCACGCCCAGCTATTTTTTTTTGGAACTAGGTCTCGCTACGGGCCCCAGGTGGGACTCAAACCGCGATCCCTAGCCCCAGCCGCTTCATAGGCTAAAGCTTACAGGCACGAACCACCATGCCTGGCCTTGATCTAATGCTTTCTATGCTTGAGAATGTTATTGGTAAAGTGAGAATTTCCACATGGCAAAATGGGTAAAGAGTAGTACAGGTTTGATTTTGAAGTCCAGATTCTAGCTGTGTGATTGTGTACTGTAAGAATGACCAAATGTGGGTTCGGACTCATGTCCTGCCACACTCTACGACTCACTCCATGCTGTAGGACTCACTCCTATAGTGACTTGGTTGAGGTGGACAGAGACCTCAGATTTGCCTCTGGATCCCTTGCGGAGCCTGACGACCCCCGGCCCCCGTTCCTGGGCGCCTCGGCTGTGAGTCAGAACATGTGCAGCGTGGGCTTGTGCGGGTGGCAGCGAGCCCAGAATTAGCTCAGCTGTGTTTCAGCAGGGCTGCAGCAGGGAGAGGGAGGCTGTGCCAGGCAGAGGCCTGAGAGATAGGCAGCCCTGAGTTGGAGTGGGGGTCAGCTCTCAGGAGCCATCACAGGTCTTCTGGTGTCAGGGAGAGCCTGCTTCTTGCCTGCCTGTCACTGAGAGTGAGATTCCATTTTGACATGATCCTGGCATTTATAAGACGAATGTGGGAAGCAGATGGTGATGGATGGGACATCCCCAAGGAGTGCATGGCCTACAGATGTAGACATCACCCCTGTCACCATCCAGCTCTGGCAGCTCTGTACCTTCCCTGCCTGTTGTATACTCAGGCGGACAGAGTCAAACTGACCCTCACTGCTTTCTCACCAGACAGTGTGGCCTCCTTCTTATCTGGCATTCATTTACTGTTAGCAAAGTGTCTTTTTCGTAGAAGGGAGGGAGTGGTTAGCATGGGTATTTTAATAAACTGCAAAATGCTTTTTTCTCCCTTGTCCCTTTCCCTGCTCTCCCCAATCTCTGGCACAGGTGTGTTGCCCGGGACGCCGATGGTTGTCACCACAGAAGATACCCAGCAACACTCATTGCTCCTGCTGCTGCTTGGGGCCAAACCCAAAGGCAGACTTCATGCCTCCCGGGGGTGGGGAAGGCCTGGCACTGGTGTCACCGGCAAATGAGTCAGGTAGGTGGAACAGTAAAATACTTTATCACATGCATGTCAGAAATGTTCCAGAAAAACATCTTTAGAAGTCTTGGGATACAGCAAGGGCGTACAGTGCTGCCTTTGTGGTTTCTCCTTGCCATGAGAAGCAGAGTGGTTGGTACATTTGGGGTTTCTGTGGACATGCTCATGTGAATAGAACAGCTTGGAGAGGAAAGCAAAGCATCCTGGGGTTTTCAGAGTAGCTTGGCCTGGAGGCTCAGCAGGTTAACTTCTGCCTAGAATACTGGCCTGATTCTGGAATATAACCGAATCTGCCATCTGCACCTGATCCAACAAGGACCACTCTGTGCTGATGCCTTTCCTTCTTGTTCAGCGACCACACCTCAGTTCAAACCTGGCCATCCTCCACATGGTGGTCAGAGGAAGATCTCAGGAGAGATGTGTTGGACCATGCCTGCATGTGGCACAGGAAGTTCTCATTTGTGAGAACCTGAGAGCATATTTATGTCAGTTTTGCCTCTTTTAACACCTGTGTACATGGAAGTCCAGGACCCTTTTCAGTGCTTGTGAGCTCATAGTCTCTCCATTTCCCTTCTCTGGTCCCCATTTTGATTGTACCCTCACAGACTGTGAGGTGGGCATGGCCAGAATTCATGTGCCCCTTGGAGGGACAAACTACCTGAGGCTGGGAGAGCAGAAGGGAGGTGACTGCGTTGGGAGCAGAGTTACAGACATCAGAGGGATTCTGCTGTCAGTTGAGCATCTTGCACAGTACCTGCTGCCCAGCTGCTGCTTGCCACTGTCCCGCCAGGTCTGCCTGCCAGAGCCCTCCCAGAGCTCTGGGCATGATTGCCCTGTGGGGCACCTCAGACTGGGGGATCTGGAGCAAGAAAAGATCAGCGGATTGGACAACTCTTTTTCAAATATGAACACTGGAGCTGGGAAGAAGGAAGACATTTGCTGTCATTTGAATGTGGGAAAGAATTATTTTGAGATTTTTTTTTCCACAAATCCAACCAGGGTTTGTAATGCTTGGCCAGCAGCATGGGTGTGGTATTTGTGTAATAGCTGCTCTTCACATTGAGATGCCCCAAGCCTGGGAGGTCAGCTGTATCCTGCTATATAGACTACATTTGCTGATAGCACGTAAGGGTTTTTCAGCCTTTCTTGGGAAAGCAAAAGTTTCTTAGATTTTTCTGATTCTCTGTCCAGGAAGTTCATTGGAACCTGAGTCCTGAACAGCCCTTTTTACCTGAGGCAGCTCTCTGCAACCTAAAGCTAAACAGATGATCTGCATCACCTCACTTAATCCTCCTGTAAGCCCTCAGAGTAGGGGTAGTTATTAGTTCCACCTGGCAGGAAGGAAAATGTGCCAGTGCTGACAGACCTTTACTGGGGTCTCCCAACCAGCAAATGGAGGATTCCAGTGCCATGGTCTGGCGGTAGGTGCATTTGGGAGGTGGTGCACCTTCCCTTGGCACCCCGACTTTGTTGCTGCTCCTTGTTTGAGGGAGACGTTGGCATCGTGAGACTGAGTTGATTCTGATTCTGGGTGGGGGGGTCCTCGGATCAGTGATTTGGAAAACAAAGAACTGCTCAGAATCATTTTTAGGGAAGATGCTGCAGTCCACTGATCTTGAAGAGACGGGAGGTGTCCTGTTTGACAGTCACTCCAGGCCCACAGCTCCCTCATAAGAGAAGTCCGCTTCCTGAAGGCGGAACAGTTGAAGGAGGGGGTGAAGTTGAGAAGGGGAGGGTGTGCTAGACTTGCGGGAAGGGGTGGAATATCCACGAGTGGGATGTTGGGGGGATAAGGATACAATGAAGAAGGCAGTATTGCTGACAACTCATGATGTTTTATTAAACCATAGGATCAAAAATCTGGGTAAAATACAGCAGTTTCCTCCTTCAGGATTAAATTATCCCCTTCTTGAAAGCTGCTCTGGAGTCCTGCTACCTATTCCTTTTCTTGTTGACTTTCCTCAGCCATGCTGCTGGCCCTTTGCCATACTCACTGATTAGCTTTGGACCTGAAGGCAGGCTCAGTGAGTTTAGTGGTGGCTTACGAACAGGATTCTTCTGGCTGAAAAGGAAGCAGGGAAAAAGAGCAGCTGTCCAGGTGGCTTGGGGTGTGCTCTTAGATGGAGAGTTCTTTGCCAGACCCCTGTTCCCCTGGGGAGGCCAGGTCATTCTAAGCATCAGATTTCAATGGGCCTGGCAGACCAGTAGCAGGAATAAGCAGGAGGGAGGAAATTCCACTTTGCATGGCCAGTGTTTGCTCACATCGTAGACCTGACAACTCTATCCATTTGCACTTGCAGATTTCATGAACTGTGGTTTGATTACCATTGGTTGAGTCCAGATTACATGGCAACATTCTGAACCTCCTCGGGAATTCTTTATCAAATAATCGTGACTGCTTTCTCAGGTATTTAATAGGAATGTTTCCATACTTGCCCACATTTTTTGCTTTATAAAATTACATCACATAACTGTAACTTGTAATTCAGAAGAAAATTGAACCATATAAAAGAAATACTTTCGTGAACAAATAAATACTCCTTGAGAAGCACAGGGAATCTGATGCAAATAGCATAACGGAGAGTAAAGAACTTGCTCCTGCTATCTAGGGCTCTGGAAAATATGAATTTCTTGATGTGCCCATCCTTACAGAGACGTAGCCTGACAACTCTGCCAATCTCTTCTGAGTCTTCCCTGCAGAGTTCTCACCAACGTCTATGAGGAGCAGTTTCTGAAATGCTGATTCACTGTGTGAGGCTTAAAATCAAGATGCAGTTCACAATTTCTATTCTTAGCATTTTCATGAAGCCTCTGAACACATGATTGGGGAAGACAGTTTTGAGCAATGGGCTTTCTCTGTGTGTTGACCTCTGAGCCTTTGCAATTATTCTGGTTAGGTATACAAATATATAGGATCTGAGTTCAGACTGAGAGAACGTAGATGAAGTGAAAGTGAGATTAATTTTTGTACACATGGAATTTTAGTGGAAATTGTGAGGCTTGGTTTGCTTCTCAAGTGCAGATGTCTGTATATTCAGACTGCATATTCAGTGGAGGCAGTGCCACAAGAGGAAAATCATTGGATCTGTGAGCTGCCTTGGAAACCTGAGCTTTGTACTGTTGTCCAGGGCAAGTGGCAGCTTGTACCAGGGAGAGGAGATATTTATCTGCCTGATAGACATTTATAGTAATAGGGTAAGTTTGGGTTTGGCTTTGGATTTTTCAGGGGGCTGATACAATCTTTCTGTTCACTCACCAGCTGTTAGGGTAACAAACCATACACAGGCTGTGGATGGGAGAAGCTAATGGGTTCATCTTGCTGGGCGGTCAGGAAGGACTGCTAATCTCTTCCTCACCCAGATCCCTATTTGTAGTGCCAGGGGCAGGGATTTGCTAGGAAAATGTCTTTTGTTGGAGACCTGACTTTGTCCTACATTTGTAGCAGAAACAGCATGTGACCCATTTCTGCTCCAGAACTGAGGACTTGAACTTTAGAAGAAACCAGTGCTTCAGGGTGACCTCAGAACTCTCTAGGACACATTTGGGCTCCTCTACCCTCACAGTTGATTCCATAGATGACATGACAAGTCAGTCCACTGGTGAGGAGCTTGGAAGACAGCCCCTGCTATAGCCCTGGCTGATTTTGGTCAGATAAGCCAAGAGAGAGTCTCCTTTTCAAAATTGCAGGTTTCTGCATGGTGTTAGAAAGGAGAACTAGCTTCACATTCCCATGGGCTTGCTCCTGATTCCTTGCTAGATTTGCGCAGGTGTTTAACAGGTGTCAGAGTATTAACATTTTCTGCTTCAAGCAAAACTCTCAACCTTTTTATATAGTCTCAGAGTAGGTAGTTCATTTTGCAGTCTGTTCTACATAGTAGCCAGTATTACTTTTTAGATAATCAGACTTCCAGTCCTAGCCATGGGGGAGCCATAAATAATGGATTTTCTTTCCTTTCCTAAATATCCATGGTATTAAAGGATAGGTAGGAACAGTTTTCAGAAATTAAATAATACTCACTGGTCTGTGACCCAGATGGAAGTATGTGAGACAAGCTCCATAGTCATCGTGGCTTTGTGTTGGGGATCATCTCCACAGTCAAGGCACAGGGAAGCAGAGATAAGAGAGGGAGAGAGTAAAGCAGAAGAAGCAGATCAGAATTTGGAGGTACTGGGACAGTTTGAATTTATGGGTAGAGTATCAGAGAGGAAAGCTGTGGGCAGAGGCAGGATTCAGCAATCTTTAAAGTGGTCCCTTAGACCTTGCCTAAGACTAAGTTGCATTTACCTAGGACAGAGTTCTTTGAGCGATTGCAGAGAAAAACTAATAGAGAGTGGTAGTAAGCAGAGCAGTTCTAACCTGCCAGAGTGAGGAGACCTTACCGAACACACTGAACAGAGTCACTAAGGCCACAGAAAGGCCTTATGAGTAGGATTGCTCTGAGAGTAAGGAATACTGAAACCACTGTTCCAAAACAAGTCTCCTAACATCAAGGTGAGATGCCAGTCAACTACTGCTTGACAGAATAAAATTCAACACTATTTAATCAAAGTGTTATCTTCAATATCTAGCATACAATGAAAAAAAATCACAAGATCTTTAGGACAAAAAGGAAACGTCAGTGGTTGAAAGCCGATATGACATAATGAACAATAGGAATTTACAGAGAAAGAAAAATTTAAGAACACCAAAAGGCAGTACTAGAATTTAAAATGATCATATCTGAAATGAAAAAATTCACTGAGTGAGTCTGAAAGCAGTTTTGGCACTGTAAAAGGAAATATCAGTGAACTTGAATGCAGTGAAGATGCTATTCTCACTGAAGCCCAGCATGAAAAAGCATGAAAAGATGAACAGAACCTCAGTGATATGTGAGGATATTAAGTAGTCTAATTATGTATAATTGGGGAGGAGAGATTGGAGCAGAAAAATATTTGAGGAATTTTCTCAAAATCTGGTGAAATAGAATCTCACCCCACATTGTCCCCATGGCGGTACTTCTCTACAGACAAATGCCGGGAGGCAGCCTCCCCCAGTCAAAAGCCTGAGCCACAAGGTGAAGAAGCAGCAAAGTGGAACAGAAAACGGAATGGAGGGAATAGCCAGCAAAAAGGAAGAGGCACTGATTCATGCCAAACGAGCCTGGACTGGCTTCTGTATGCAAAATTAGGACAGAAATCTAAGTAGCACAGTCTACCACGTCCCAAGAAAGCAGATCCCCACCCAGGAAAAGGACATCACTCCAGAAAAGAAAGAGACCAAAGGGCCAAGCCCAGACAAACAACAAAAAGAAAGGATGCGGAGTGACCAGAGAGGGGAAGGAGAGGGTCAGGGGGCGTTCCCAAGGGGATTAAAAAGAAGAGATTGTAAGCCATAAAATCAAAGATTTCATGTGAAAAAAATTAAAAAATAGAATAATTTCAAAATGTTTTTAAAAACTTAAGATGTTTTAAAATAAAATTTATATATATGAAAAAAATAGCCTACAGACTCTGGAATTTCACAGACACTAAGTCAGAATAAACTCAAAGAAAACCACATCTAGGCACAACTTTTTGAAAACAAAAGGTAAAAATAAAATATAGCAGTCATCAGAAGGAAGGCATGTTACATATATGAGAACAAAAGTAAGAATAAGCTTGACTTCTTAGAAAAAAAAGAATGCCAACCAGAAGACAATAGGGCATTATCTTTAAAGTTATTTTAAAAATCTTTGAAAAATAGATCTGAAATAAAGACACTTTCAGATTGACAGGTGAAAAAAAATTGTTCCTGCAGACCTACAGTAATAAAAATCTTTAAGGAAATTCCTTAGCCTGATGGAAATGCCAGGAGATATGTAGATCCAGAAGAAGGAATGAAAAAAACATTAGACATGGGAAGGAAGAGGTAAATAAATAACAATTTGTTCTCTCATTTTAAGTTTCTTCAAGGAAAAATTAATGGCCGTTTTTGTGGAGTTTCCAATGTATGTAAAAATAAAATTTCTGAACAGGGACAAGAGGAAGTTAATGAAAGAATACAGACAAGTCTAGCGAAAAATCAATAAAAATGAAAGTTGACTCTTTAAAAAGTAATAGAATTAGTAAAGTTTTAAGGGAAAAAGAAGATAGGATTTGAAAAATTATACGAGAACTGTCAGAAATGAAGGACAACTTATTATTATACATTTTACAGACGTTAAAAAGATAGTGATGGGTTATTAAGAACCACTTTATATCAGTACATTCAATGAAGTAAGTAAAATGGACAGATTGCTTGAAAGACACAAAGTGTCAAAATTGCTCTTTGTTAGATTTTTTTTAAAAGAAAATTTGCTATAAAAAAACATCCCCATAAAGAAAACTTCAGCCCAAACAGCTACACTGGTGAATTAAACAAACAAACAAACAAACAAACAAACAAACATTTAAGGAAGAGATGATACTAATTGTGCACTAACTCTTTCATAGAAGAGAAAGAGAAAACACTTCTCAAATGCTTTTGAATGGCCAGCAAAACAACAATCCCTTTTTTAGGAAAGGAAAGAAAATATCAAAATTTCTCATGAACACAAGAATGCAGCAACAAAACCCCATAAAATACTAAGCATACTGAATACAATACAGGAAAAAGTTGGCCTAAGTGCTGGCTTGGGAAGCTCCAGCTGGCTTAGCCTGTGGGGGCTGCACGTGCCCTGATGTGCCCATGGCTGCCAGCTGGCCTCTGGGTCACTCTGCCAGGTGACCCATTCCGCACCCACTGAGCACCCTCTACCATCAAGCTGGCCTTGGAGGTTGGCCCGGGAGACCTGGACCAGACCAGCACACTGGCAAGATAAGACCCACTCAGGGTCAGGAATGGGGGGGGAGGTGCGAAGGTCTTGCCTTTCACTCTCACTCCACTTAGTCCTCAGGAGGAATAAGAAAAACACAGGCATAGCAAACAGAGACATAGAACACGTGAGGGACCAGACAAGGATCCTGCCAATACAACAGGGCAGGACGCAGGAGAAGGATCATCATAGAACATAATGGACTGGAGAGACAACCATGGTGAAGACCTATCACAGAAATGCACCTGCAAACTCGTCAGGAATGGATGAACCAAGACCCCATTTCGGGCTATGCCACTCAAGAAAACAAGGAACCCCTCCCCACACCGTGGGAGAGGAGGTCCACAGAGATGGGGAACTGGCTCCACAACAAATTTGCAAATGGAGAGAGTGGAGATGATCCCTAAAGGCCATGGGTGGATGCCTGCCCTCTCCGAGAAAACTCATTACAGAAAATGACTAGGTGCAAGGTCCCCCACGCCAGAAGGTAGAGCTATGGGGTGAAGAGGCAACAGACACACAGGGAGAATGAACTGGAATGGGCATCCAGCAATGAGAAGACATTATTAAACCTCAAACGAGCATGGACAGGCTGCCCAATGCAAAGCTAAAACTACAATCCTTCACGCACAGAACACCGTGTACCAGGAACACAGACCCTCATCTGTCAAATAGACACAACCACAGAAAAGGAAGAGACAAGCGGACTGAACATATATCATCAAACAACGAGAGAGCAGTCTGAGTGAACAGACAGGCCAACAGGGGGTGGGGGTGGGGAAACATCCCAGCAACCATTTATCTATGTAAGAAATTATTAAAAAAATGAATATAACATAAGGAAAAATAAAAAAATAAAAATAACTAAAAACAATATAGGAAAAAGTCAAGACCTCATGAACAGGTGGGGTTTACCCCAGAAGCACCACATATGAAGCTCAGTGGTTAATTTACCACACAAATTGAATAAAAAAGAAAGCATATCATATGGTCTATTCAGTAGATGCAGAAGAAAGCATTTGATAAAACTCAGCCCATTTATGATTAAAAACGCTCAGCAAACTCACAATGAAAGGAAGAGTGCACAATCTGTTAAAGGACCTCTACCAGAAACCCACAGCTAAAATCATTCTCTCATTCTCAGCTGCGAAACTGATTGTTTTCCCTCTTGCTTGGGAAGAAGACAAGGAAGTCTGCCTTCACCATCCTGCACCCTCTGTACTAAGAGTCCCCATCAGTGCAGTCAGGCGACAAAAGGAGAAGATACAAGGCATAAGGATTGAATGGGATGGATGAAATTAAAATATAAGTCACATTGTGCCAGTCCTCAGGACTCTCCGATGGCATCATCGCTCAGAATAATTCAAAGTCTCATCCATGTGTTACAGATGTCTTCTCCTCCTGGCACTTGGTGTGTCTCTGATCTCTCCCTGACTCCTCCTGGGCTCCCTCTGCTATTTTGGGGGCACTTGGGTTTGCTCTCCCCCAAGCCAGGACTCTTTTCCCCCATGTCGTGCCATTGCAGACTCCTTTGAAAATCCAGGATGAGGCAGTACCAGAGTCAGGGCTGGGCTGCATTCTGTGACCTGGCTTTGACCTCAGGGGATACCAGGACACCTCTCATACCCACCCTCCAGCCTATCCCTCATACTCCTGATGGGTAAGACATGTGGGTCTCAACCTTAGGGACTCAAGATCTCATCATCAGGCTTGTACTGCGTTTTTAGTCTTTGTCCCTCATTTCCTTCTCAGCCATGTTTTTCCTCCAGTCTGACTGGGCCATTCCATCTGCTGGCCCCTTCTTGTCCTTTGCTACCAATGCACCATGCTCAGGCACTTGCCCCTGTCTGTGGTGCTGCTACCCCGACTTCTTCACCTGGACATTGTCTGCTTGTCCTGAATAGGTTGCTTGCAGTCAAAGCTTCAAAATATCCTCCCAGGTGTCCCAAACCTACAGGGATCTCAGCCACTGGACTGTCCATTTGGTACCTGTTCAAATCTACCTTAAGGTCACTTCTCTTCTTGAATGAAAAACTCGTTATATCTGCCTCTGCCATGAAGTACAAGCTTCTGTGGGTTCTCTTATATATTTGTCATGCTCAGGTGCTTATTAAATCATTTTTAATTTTGAAAGACAGGACTAATGTCTGAGGTTAAGATACCCATCTAAGTCCTTATGTTGCCCAGTGGCCAGTGCCATGCTGGGCCCTCAACCACTTCTTCTCCATGGTCAGACAGGAGATGTGAGAAGAGTGCTTATGTGGAGTTTTGCAAGGATTGGAATCTGGGTTGACAGGATTGACTCGTGGCAGCAGGTGAATTTAATGTTCTCTGACTTGGCTCTGCCTGGAGGACATATACCTTTTTTATGCTCAGTTCCCTCTTAGGTTTGGCAAGTCAGAGGGCATGTTTCTTTCTAGTCTCTTGGCTTGGTGATCTGGCACAGAGCTTTTCCAGTCCCTACAAAGTTTGGGATTCTGACTTTTCTATGGGTTTTGTCCCCAGTCTTCCTTTTGAGAAATAAACATCCTTTCAGGCAGAAGTTAGTACATTCTCCTACTTAAGGGGGGAAAATAAGTTGTCTTGAGTGAAATAGGATTTTGTTGTCCTGGGCAGAGTAGTTTTACCTTTATGTTCTTTAAGTACAGTGGAGGCATTTCTGTAGCATTTGGCACTTGCAGTCACAGTGATGGGATGAGAGGCCTCCCTCCCACATGTACGGGAAGATCCCTGCTGTACTGCTAGGGTGGAGGAACAGCAGTGGGGACCAGGGACCGAGGGCCTGGTGCTCTCTGATGAGCTCTAGACAACGTGGAAGTTGCAGGTCATTGCTATGGGTCTAGACAGACGAGTTCAGGCTCTCAACTCTTAGTCCACTTGAGCCTGGTACCCATGCCCTGGCCTGGAGCAAGCTCATGGTGGTTGGGTAGCAGGACTTAAGGTATGTCCTGCCTGACCAAGAACATGGGAGGACTACTTGCCAGTTCCAGCTTTTGCTTTTCTAAGCTTTGTCACATTTATCGTCTGAGTCTCATAGTGGCACTTGTCACATGGCACCATACTTTGATGCTAATATCTTTGCTTTGATGCTTATGATCTTAGAGAAATGAAGATTCCGTCCCTAAATCTGTTTGAGTTCTCCCACCCACACCTTGCTTAACCAACTTGATTGCACTTGACTCTCTAAATGAATTTTGATGGTTAGTTGTTTTTTCTTTTATATCTGAAAAAACAATGAAACTAAAAAATAATAAAACTCCATATCCAGCCAAATAGCCAGTAGAGAATTTGCCTTGAGCTGCTTCTGTTGTCTTCATGTCTTGATCTCTAATCCATTGTTGATTAGTTGTGTGAAGTTACTGTTTGGAATCATATATGACAAACTAAATCCTGTATTGTCATCCTCAGTTGTTCCGCAGGCATTAAGGCACCCTTGCCCTACCCCACTGATGAGGAAAAGTTGGGGAAGAATGTGATTTTAATGCAACCAGGATCTGGAGTAAGCTGTAAGGCCATGCACTGTGGGCTCCATGATTTAGGGATCATCTGAAATCATCTCCTCTGAGGGCTAGAGGTGCACCACCTCTCTGTTCCTGGTCCATGCTGGGCAGGCAAGATGATGTTTGCTGAGTAAATTGTCAAACAAGTATGCCACCCAGACTTGGCTTGTAGCTCAGAATTTTACACACAGCTGAATTGATGATTGATCTGCCCTCCTCTTCTCCCATCTCTTATTTTTATGAGAACTTTAAAAAAGCAACTAAGACTTGATTCTGTCACCTAAGTGATGTTTGTAAAGAAATAAAGGTTAATTTTATTTTTTTCATTGGATAACATGGAATAACCCAGTGGTAGAAGCTAATATTATCAGAAATAATACGAAACAAAACTTTCAGAACTTCAATGCTTACTAATCTATTTTAGCAGAAGTCACTGATTTTCTGCATACTTCACAGTATGAATTTGGCTTGCTGTTATCAGGACACCTGTGATAGAGAGAGGTGATTTCTTTGGCATCCCTGAAAGAGAAAACAGGTGATAAGCGGAACAAAACAAATATACATTTGCAATGCCTTCAATGCTTTTGTATTTAATAGCAGAAGGCTGAAAGGAACAAACTAGTGATACATGCAACAGCTTGGATGAATCTCAAAAGCATCATGATTCGTCAAAGAAGCCAGTCTCAAAACGTTACATGCTGTACGATTCCATTTTTGTGACATTCTCAGTAATACAGGACTGCAGTGATAGAGAACAGATGAGTGTTTGCCAGTGGTTGGGGGCTGGGAATGTGTGACTATAAGACAGCAGCACGGGGGAGGACTTTGGGGGGAGGGTGAGAGAAGAGTTCTGTATTCTAGCTTGATGGTGGCTCTGTGAATCTATGTATGTGTCAAAACTCATCGAACTGTGCACCAAAGGCAAGTCAAATATACTGTATGGTGACTTAAAAAATAAGCACCAGAAGGTGCACAGTGCCTGAATTGTATAATCATCGACAACAGATTCAGTTCAGCTGCTTTCTGTCCCATTTTGAACCTCTGTACTGAGAGGTGTCACTTCTATGTCCTGAGTGTCATTATGCTGACAGCAGTCAGGATGCCCTCAAGGCCACCATCCAATCATCTGTCACATAATGCATCAGGGAGTTTGCATCACCGTTGCACCCTTGCTCCTTAGGATATATGTAGGGTACAGATTAGAGTGAATTTTGGGGTGCTCTGAGGATTTCCTTTTTTGCATGCTTATGTGAATGTTTATATGTTCATAGTAAGTGTATAGATTTAGAACAGATATTCCTTTCCAGCTCTTAATTTATTCTTTTGAAATAGCTTTTTCTGAAGCCATGAACATGTCCATCATTGTGAACCATCTTCATTTTTCTCTCTCCAGGAAAACCGAGTCTCATCATAGCTTCCCAGACTTACTTGAGGCACCATGTCATGCATATTGTCTCCTAAGTAGCCCCAGATGGTTCATTCCTCTCCATCCTATGCACCACTTTAGCTCCCGTCCACCACCAACACTGCCTTGTAACCAAGGGGACCTTTCTGATACTCAAATATTTATGATCATATAATTCTGCTATGAAAACCCTGTTATACCCTCATTACCTTCAGAAGGTTGTTTGGATGTTTTAACTTGGCCAAATATTCTTGGATTATCTAGCTTTTTCTACTTATTTCCCTAGCTTACTTCCCATACCCTCCCTACTCTGACACACATAACTTCTTACAGGACCTTCAACAGGCTAATTTTTCCCTCTGTCTCTGGGTTTTTGCAGAATGCTAGTCCCTATGTTTGAACTTATTTCCAACTCCACCCCAACCATACACATCATTTGTCTGGCAAATTTTCTTTGCATTATCCATCCTCAGCCTAACTTTCACTTCTGGGTAAGCATCCCTCACTCCTGACCTCAGAGTCATTTGTCCTTCTAGCCCAGTACCTTTCACACTGTGTCATAATTGCCTCCATGTCTTCTCTGTTGTCAGCGTTGAGTCCTGGTCATTTGGCATGATGCCTAGAGCTAGAAGGTGCTGAAGAAAAACTTATGATGAATGGGCAGAGTTATCTGTAAAATCTCATAGCCAGTTACCAACAGGACTCTAATGACATCAAGACCTGGTCCCTGCCTTCTAAATGGCTTGTGTCTAGTGGGAGAATTAGTAACTATTGAAATACTTTTGAATAATAATGTGTTAAACCTTGCAACGTGGACTCCAGATGCTGCTGAGGGGGAGCATGCAAGCTAAAGGAGATGAGGTTATTAGAGAAAGTTTCCTAAAACTCCTCTCCCCAAATAACTTCTTGTCTATCTTCTCATATGATATAGATTTACCTCATCATGTTCTTACTTTTCACAGACTTCTGTGCATTCACTAAAACTGAGTGAAAAATATCCGTTCCACTCCCTCTATGGGTGACTGCAGGTAACCCTGAGATTTCCTGTCAGTCAACTCTACTGCTATTCTATGTGACCACTCCACCAGTCTCCTTCAGACTGCTTTTATGTGATGTGGTTGGGTTGTCCCTTTTCAGCTCTTTGAATTTTGAAACACTTCCTGGTTTGACTTATAAATTCTAGTTCTCCTGCAGCCAAATAGTTTAGAGCTATTCCTTGGGGGGAAAAGGTGTTCCCTCTCTTCCCCCCTCTGTCCACTCTTCTCTCCTCTCCCCACACCTAACAAGATGGCTTACCACCTGGAAAACAACATCAATCACAGTTTGAGCACATGCACTGCCCATGGAAGCCTCTAGTGGAAGTGCCTGGCCCAGCCCCATTTGCCAGGGATTTCTGCTCTGTGGTTAGGTCTCC
This sequence comes from Uropsilus gracilis, assembly GCA_004024945.1. Lineage (NCBI taxonomy): Eukaryota > Metazoa > Chordata > Mammalia > Eulipotyphla > Talpidae > Uropsilus > Uropsilus gracilis. The sequence continues at coordinate 42,865 of PVHY01007588.1, forward strand.
AGCTCTCAGCCCGGCTAACTGGGGCCAGGAAGGCTGGGTTAGCTCCTGCTTACCAGGACATCTTTGTTGGACCCCTGGGCAGTGTGTGTGTGTGTGTGGGGGGATGCACCTGATGCATGCAGTGGGGTTCCATGAGCTCTGAGGCTGTGGCATGGAAGTTTTTGCCTTGTGTTCCTCAAGACTGCCACGCCCACCGAGGCGGAAGAGCTACCGAGGGGACAGGCTCTGCCGGTTTCACTGTTCTGCCAGAGCCAAGGGCACCTGCTAATTCTTGTTTGAAGCCTTGTCTGATTCCCTGGCAAAACACAAACCTCCATGAATTAGATCATCTTGTGGTCTCAGCAGGACCCTTGATTTGTCCTGGCCCCTGACTGAACAGCCAGTGTGGCTGGTGGGCAAGTCTCTGACTTTATGGGTCTGTTAAAGAGGGGGTTGGATGAGGTGGTTGCTGCAATGTTCCCCAAATGGTTGACTTAATAAACATCTTATTCCATAAGATAGAGTCCAGGATGGGAAACTAAGCAGCAGATGATAGACAAGCAGCTGTTTTCCTCCTTTCCTGGGTCCCAATGAAATAATCAACAGTGAGGGAAAAAGAAATGAAGTCATTATTAACCTCCTAGCAGATCAGACATGCAGAGAAGTCCCTAGAAGTTAAAAACAAGGAAACCAGAGAAGAGGATGCTACAGCACAAGTTCCTCTAGTGGACCTGTATGTCTCTATGGGGGTGCTGGAGTGGCTCCAGGGTGCATGTGGTCCAATGGAACTTAGAAGAGTCCCCTCCATCACACGATGCAGAGTAATCCAGGGCAAATCTTGTCTTCAGCAGAAAAACCCCCAGATCTTTTTCTGGAGAATGTGAGTAGTGTCCAGGGTGAGGCTCCTATCACTGTTGTTGGGTCTGAGTTACTGCATACATAGTCTTAGGTGACATCTGACCACTGAACAGCTGTGAACACACAGTTGTCCTCAGAAGAGAGATGCTTCATTTTTGGCACTTACTAGAGAGCCCCAGACTGCTAGCCTATTGGCATGTCCCATCCACCCCAGCCTGAGCTCTTTCAGGTTCAAAGCAGAGACCTGAAGGAAACACATAGTGCCAAGGCACATAATTGTAAAGGGCTGGAAAATACTGTTAAGTTTCTGGAGAGAAAAAGCAGGTTACCCAAAGGAACAAGATCAAGCTGGCAGATGACATCTCATCAGTACCACTTTGAAGCTGCGTTTTGGCAATTTTTCAGGGAGGTGATCTCCAATCTAGAATGCTACTCCTGCTAAATTATTAATCAAGTGTGAGAACAAATAAAGGTATTTTCAAACCTGAAAGAGCTGAGAAATTCATCCTAACATCCCATGTAGGAAAAAATAATCCACATGCAGAGACCCTCCATATAAACAAAACAAAAATCAGGCCTGTGTGGTGTAGAAGAGACAGTGGTACCTGATGATCCAGAAATGAAGAAAGCTGGAGGAATGTAGACCTATTTTAATAGAACCTGACTCTGAAAGGTCTTCAGGTTCAGTTATAATGTCTTCCTTTCTGGTGGGTCATCCACAATATTTGGGGAGCAGAGAATGATGCAGCATGATGTCCTCCCCCACTCCAGCCATGGACTCCCACATTATCCTTCCTCAACCAGGAGCAGCTGTAGTTTCCTCTACAGTGTCTGCAGCTCTGTTGACTGAGCTCATGTGGTGTTGACAGTAGGGAAGTGGACAATGAGCACTAGAATAACTGGGGGTGGCATGGACTCCACTGAAAAAAGTAAGTCCATCACTTCTTAACCCTGGGTACATATTGGGGTTAAAGCTCAAGAGGATTAACACAACCTGATGCTTAAGCTTATCCCCTACTTTACCATGATTTGATGAAGGCCTCCACTTTCCTCCAGCCTGCTGAAAGGGCTATGGCAGATACTGCCTAAGAGGTGGCAACAGAAGCACTGGAATTGAGCCCAGAATTGTGGACCCAAGCCACCTCCAGCCTGCCAAAGAGCAGGACTCTTAGGTGGAGAGAATTTCTTTGGAGATGTTGTTAACAAACTTGGTTTCCTTCTCTGCACTCCCGTGGGAAGGGGAAGGTGCTTCCCCATCTGTGTACCTGAAAATTATGAGAGGTGCCTGGGGAGGGTATCTTTGGCACTTCTGCCAGTGTCGGGAACCAGGGTTTGAGCTAATCAAGAGGGTCTTCACCAAAGGGTTCCCGCAGAGTTTGTGAGTCAGCCACGGGAAGGTGAGTCCAGGCCAAGGGCTACAAGACAGAAGTAAAAATGGGGTGGAAAAGTAGAGTTCAGACCACATGGGGGGGCATTGCCCCAACTGAATGGACCAGTTTTTGGAAGCCCCCTTGTAAAGTCCAAGCCAGGAGTGATGAGCTGGGCAGGGAGGTATCCACAGAGTGTCCCTTGTGAGTTCACGAAGAAGAGAGATACTGTGGAAAACATTCTGCCTTTCAGTCCGCAGGACTGGACTTGAATGTTTGATACCAAAGGAAAAATAGCTATTCATCTATTATTTCAGAAAACCAAGGAAAGCTATGACTGAGATGCAGGGAGGTGTAGGAGCAGGTCCACAAAAGCAAGTTGAATCAAGTGTGAGGTAAGAAACAATAGGTTCCTTGCTTTCATAATAAGGAATCCAATTTGGCCTATAACTGGTTACATTCTATACATATTTATAAACGTTTTATACACATGTGTACACATACATATAAATCCACATACAAACACATTGGGGTTACATTTCTTTTCAAACAGTAAATTATATTACATACTTGTAAATATTTACATACTTTATGCACATCTTTATGCTTCATTTTCATATAGGTACATCTGTCATTAAGTGATCTATATTAATTTTTAAATTAATTTTTTATTTTAACACTTTGTTTAAAATATACATGTAAAAGGGGACCTGCAATATTAGACCCTATTACCATGTAACTACCATTTATTGACCCCTTCCTACCTTCCAGCATTGGGCTAAAACTTTGCATATATTTTTGCTTTTCAGTCCTGCTTAGAAAAACCCACTTTATAGCTCACTCAGATGATCACTATGGTGATTGAGAAATTTGGCATGTGTCACACAGATAAGTAGCACAGGCAGAATGGAAGCCTGTGTTCCTTTAGTTGTACACCTCAGGCTCATTATTACTACATATATTGCCTTCTGAACAAGTCACTGTGATGCTCTATTACAGTTTTGAAAACTTCCTATAAAACCTCTATTATAATTTTTCTTCTGACACATGAAACTTCAATACAGATAAATGAACATTATTTTGAACAGTTCGTGGACTCCAGGGGTTCAAAACTAAGGTGTTTTTTTGTTTGTTTTTGGTTGTTTTTTTTTTTAAAGACACTATTATTTCACATCCTGATTTTTTCCCCCCACAATATGGGATTTCTCCCCTCAGGTGTGCTCACTGTAGTTTCCTTACCACCAAGGAACCCATTGTTCTCCATCATAGTCTATCATGCTCTTCTCTCCGACTCTCCCCATGTTTCTTCATCCCAACCCCCAGGATCAGTTTTGAAGTTTGTCTGATCCTTTGTTTGGTTTCTCTATACTCCATATCCAGCTTTTATCTTTCTTCTTCTGACTAACATCACTTCAGGTAACCCCTTCCAGATCCACTCATGTTTTACAGGAATTTATCTTTTTTGATCAGGGAGTAGCATTCCACTGTATAGATACACCACATCTTCTTGGTGCACTCATCTTTGCTGAGACATTTAGGTTGTTTCCATACCTTGTTTCTTTTAACACCTCCTTAGTATTGTCAATTATTTAATCATTCCCATACCATGATATATGTGCATTTTAAATACAAATTTAAATACGGGAAACATATTTGCTGACTTATCTTTATGTACCTCTGAATATTTCTCTAGAATAAATTTCTAGAAGTGGTGGCTCTGTGACAGGTATATTTAAGAGTTTGTTAAGAACTTCCAACGGCTGATCAAATAAAGGTATTATTTTAGACTTCTACCAGTAGCATATAGGAGTATCTATCTCTCACTTATTCATTATTCATTATTCATTATTCACTAATAATGAATAATAGTACCTGCCTTTTTAAACTTCCAACAGTCTGATTGTTGCATTTGGTTATTAGTTGTGTTGACCATTTTTTATATGAATACTAACTACCCTATGATGTGAATTGTTCTTATATATCCTCTGCCCCTTTTAATTGGATTGATTTTTATTCATATTGTTGTATAAGAGCATTATATAAATCAAGGAAATAATATATACACTACAAATTTCCTTGATTTGTGATTGTGTGTGTGTATTTCCTCATAGCCTGACTCATGCCTTTTAGCTTTATTGAAAGCTTTCACATTGTGGAAAAGCTTGGAAGCTTGGAAGTTAAAATTCACATCCAGTTTTTCAAATAGTGTTCAACTTTACCAAATAAGAAAGAAAAAGAATTACAAAATTGCTTTTGTTTTATTTCCTTCCACCCCACTTTTAAATAATTGAGTTATAATTTACCTATCCCAAAACAGAGTTGTGAACCACCCCAGTCTAATTACAGAACATTTTCATCCTTCCCACCGAAGAAATTACATATCCACTTTAAACATTTGGTAGGATTCAGTGTTGAAACTATGTGAACCTAGGTTTTTGGTGGAAGGTTTCAAAATTCCTGATTCAGCCTCTTTATTTGTAATAGGTATAGTCATAATTTCTATTTCTTCTTAAGTCAGTTTCAGTTTGTCTTTTCAGAAATTTGTTCATCTCTCTAGATTATCTAGTGTGCTAACATATATTTGTTCTATCAGAGTAATTACACTTCTAGTTGTTCTAGTTATTATTTTTATTTCTGTTATGTCAGTAGTGGTGACCCATCTTTCATTCTTGATTTTTGCGATTTGATTCTTTTCCATTTTTTCTTGATCAGTCTAAGCTAAAGGTTTGGCAACTTTGTTTTCAAAGAATGATTTTTGGTTTTGATTTTTGTTTTTCTGTTCTCAGTATCATTAATTTCTTCTCTAATATTTATTATTTTTCTTTCTGTTTAATTTCAGTTTAGTTTGCTCTTTTCTCAATTATTAGGGTGGATCATGAGGCTACTGATTTGAATGCTTTTCTTTTTTTTAAATAATAGACATTTGCAAGCTACAAGCTTCCTTGTAAGCACTACTTTAAGCTGCATCTCCTATTTTTGTTTTCATTAATCTTAAAGTGTTTCCCAGTGTCTCTTGTGATTTCTTCTTGGCCCACTAGTTATTTAGGGCTGTGGTGTTTAGTTTTCACATATTTGTGAATTCATCAAATGTACATTGTTAATAATACCCACTTTAACCTGGAGAACATTCTTGTCTGATTTTAATCTTTTTAAATTTATTGAGACTTCTTTCATCACTTGACAAATGATCCTTCCTGGTGATGTCCCATGTGTCTTGAGAAGAATGTGCATTTTATTATGTCTGAGTAAATGTTCTATAGATATCTGTTAGGTTTAGTCAATTTATCACGTTTAAGTCTTCTGTATCCTTGTTGATCTTATGTCTAGTTGTTCAGTAAGTTATTAAGCTGAGACATTGAAATCTTCGACTGTTACTGCCTTACTATTTCTTTAATCATATCAGTTTTGTGTCATATGTTTTTGAACTTTGTCATTACAAACATACTATACAATGTTAAATTGTGATTGAGCCAATTATCATAATTTCTGTTAGTAGTTTTTATCAAACTTTATTAAATGTGATATTAGTATAGCCACTCTAACTTTATTTTGACTACTTTCAGTTTGGTATATCTTTTTTCTATCATTTTACTTTCATGCTATCTGTATCTTTGAATTTAAAGTTTGTCTCTGGTGGACAGTATATCACTGGATTATTTCTAAATTGATTTTGTCAATCCCTATATTTGAACTGGAGTATCAAATCTATTTTCATGTAATGTAATTACTAAGAAAGTAGAATTTACATCTGCCACTTTATTCTTTGGTTTCTAATCACAAACGTTTTTGTTATTCTTTTCTCCCTTTGTTACCTGCTTTTGTAGTATATCATTTGTTAGTAGTATATCATTTATGTGTATATCATGTATAGAAATCTACTTCAAATTAATAGCTTAATTTCATAGTATATAAGATTTTTGCTCTAACACCAGACCCTCCCCCCCTTTTTTTTTTCTTTTTCTTTTTAGAGACTAGGTCTTGTTATGTTGCCTAGGGTAGTCCCAAACATGTGGACTGAAATGATTCTCAGCCTCAGTCTCCTAGGTAGTTGGGATTACGGGTGCGCGCCACCACGCTTGGCTGTTTTTTAGAGACTAGGTCTCGCTATGTTGCCTGGGATAGTCTTGAACCGGTGAACTCAAGCAGTCCCTGGCCTCAGCCTCCTATCTCTTCTTTTTCTGAGTTATTAGAATTGTTTCTATGTTACTATGTTGTCATCATGCAAATTATACTTTGCTCCTTGGCAGAGATTTGTAGTTAGTGCTTTGTGCAGTTGTCTTTTAAACAACAAAATATTTAGCTGTCTTTTATATTTACCTTGTAATTCACGTCACTGCTATTCTTTGTTTCATGTGGATTTGAATTACTCTATGCACATTAGTATTTCTTGTAGAACAGGTTTACTAGTGATAGTGTCTCTCAGTTTTTGTTTATTTTGGAATGTCCTAACTTGTATTTTATTTCTTCATTAAAAAAAGTTGTGGTGAAGTTCGTATAATATAAAAGTAACCATTTCACCTTGAACAGTTAGGTTGTATTAGGTACAGTCACCATCTCTATCTAGTTCAAAAGATTTTGTCACCCCAAACCAAAACTGTATCTGTCAAGCAGTAACTCTCCATTCTTTTAGTTTTGAAGGATATTTATGTGGATTCATTGTTCTTGTTCCATGGCCATTTATCTTTCAGAACTTTTAATAGTTCATCCCTGTGCCTTCTGGCCTTTCTGGTTCCAACTGGAGATCAACCATTACTCTTACTGAGAATCTTTTGTAGGTAATGAGTTGTTTTCCTCTCGCTGCTTTCAGGATATTGTCTTTGACAGTTTGACTATGATATGTCTTAATCTGGATCCCTTTGAGTTTATCCAAAGACTTGAAGTATTTGGTTTAGCTTTTTTAGTACAGATATTTTCCTCAAATTTGGGGAATTTTCAGCTGTTAGTTCCTTGCTATTCTTTCTGCTCTTGGGACTCTAAATATGCATGTTTTGGGCTTTAACATCCTTCTGACGGACCTCTAGTACCAAGACCTAACTGCCTAGCTGCCGCGGACACATACACCCTCCCCACACGCCAATGCCAGATGCCCCTGCCACTACCTTCCTTGTGAAGGGACATCCCCTCAGTGCTCTCTTGTTTCTGGGGCTTTGGGAGGGGTCATAGGTTTTGGTGCTGTTCTCAAAAAAGTCCAGGTTCCTTTTGACCACCTCTCATATTTAGGTGTCTGAAGGTGGGGCTCAGATGGTCATCCTTGCTTCCTTCTTCCCAGTGAGTGGAGTGGATCATGTCCTAACTTGTATTTTATTTCTTTATTTCTTTGTATTTTAACTTGTATTTTCCTGAAAGGGCAGGGATGCCTGGGAGCGAGCTGAGGAGCTGGCTTTCAGTTACTCTAGGAGCAGGAGATCAGATCCAGGCTCACCATCTTAATTCCCTTTCATCTGCTTCCATCTCTGTGTGTTTCTCTGCTGAAGGCTTGAAAGTGAAGGTTATAGTAGGTCTCTGGTTCCATTCCTGTGCCCCTTCTATTGAGCGGTTTCCTTCCTCTTGGCTTTGTTGAGCGCTGCAGGTTTCTGAGACTTTTGACTGATCTAAGGAATGTCCTGTTGCTCCAGGATCTCTTGGGCTCAATGCTGCATGTCCCTGCCTGAAGGCAGAGATACTTGCTGTATGTTTCCAGGACTTCCTTGTTGTGAGGTACACACCGTCCCCCTCCTGCCCTCTGCTGGCCTATGTCTCCAGGTGGATCAGGCACCTGTGGATCAGCCACTCCTACCTCCCCAAACAGGCTGCTCCTCAGCCACGGAACCATCTCCTGTGGGCGGCACTATTTCCAAATCCCAATGTTAGGGATGGGACATCTCGAACAGGCCTGTGTGGAGGTGGTGTGGGTGGGTGCCCATGTGCTACACTCTGAGAGATGCCAAAAATAACGGTTAGCGCTATACTTCTTTTATTCGTTACATCATCTCATTTGATCTTTCACAGCAGTCTGTACAACAGGTCTTATGATAGGTGAGAAACTGGCAAGTGTCAGCAAGGATTCCAGTGCCAACAGCAAACTGGAGCTCTTTCTGTTCTACCCACGCCCAGGTTTATCCCTCTATTTGGATATAGAATATTATCACTGTGGTGCAGTTCACAGGTTGTACTTTGTGTTAGTGGCTTGTAAACATATTCTCTCCACCGTGGGGCAGAACCAGTGGAGCAGCCTGCTGCTACCTCTTGGTGAGCGCCTACTATGAGCTGAACCCTAATCTGGGCCTCCCAGTTGCAGGTCTCAGGCTACAGTGCAAGTGCCTGAAAAACAACTTGGTTTTCCTGCAATTCAGCTTTGTTTCTTTTCTGAACACCCAGGGTATACGCACCGGTCTTGATCTCAGCTGGTATGTTTCTTGTAGCTCTCAGCACCTGGGTTCAGTTGAAGCCAAGATTCTCTAGATTGGTTGCTGTTCCACACTCCAAGCTGCTATGCAGAGCACTCAGCAAGCTGTCCTTTCAGCACAGGCATGCCTGGGGCAGATTGTGGGGCCAGTGATTTCTTCCCTTGCACTGCGAGGGTTGTGTCTTCCCTTGAAGCCCCATATCACAGTGTCTTTGGGCATTTGAGGGTACTATTCTGGGTTGCATCTGGCTATAATGGCCTTTTTCCTGCAGAGAAACTTGAGTAGATGGAGACAGAGTCACCTAGCTATGTGGCTACCTCACCTGGCTACCAGAGACTTGAACATTGGTTACTGTCTCAGGAGCAGGCACCCAGCAGATGCATGAGAAACAGGAGCCCGTGGCCCATGGGCTTCAGCCTCTACCCCACACGCAGGCTGGAACTTGTGCTGTTGCTGACTGCCACCTGGTGACTCCTGCTTCGCTACAGGAATACTGAGATTAATGTTTTCCTCAAAGATGTCACAGCTTAATTGAGATGTGCAAGTATGAGTTGAGAAAATACAGACGTCTTTCAATGCCAAGTGGCGCCAGTCATCTACGTGCTATGCCCATCCTCATGGAAACACTTAGGGAAAAGAGTGGCTTTGCTGCTTTTTCAAAAGTCTTTAAAATACAGAAAGGCTGACATAGTTTGGAATATTAGATGTCTTCACATAATGAGCCAAATGTATGTTTGTAATGCTCCATGTCCTTGTTCTCCAAATGTGATATCTCCAAATTACAAAATTAGAAGGTATTGATGCCATACTGAACCAACCGCACTGCTGAATCATGCAGGAGCACTTTGTCAGAGGATCTTATGAAATGGCTCAAGCAAAATCAAGTATTTGAGGCCATTTTTATCTTAGCCTTTCAGAAAAGCATCAGTAAAGTGAAGGGCATTCTGGAAAGTGATTATGGGTGTGTTATCTAATGAATGCTGCCTTTAGATTTTATGAGCATTGGTGATGTGACTCACTTCTAAAACATTTAGCAAGCAACTACTTTGTGTGAGTGTTAGGACTACAAAGAAGAACAGAACTTGACTTCTATCCTTGGGACATTCTGAGTCCAGAACAGGACCTATGTGAAAAGTAATGTGAGTGGCCTAGGGGGCCTCCTAGGAAGGTGCAGGGTGTCTGGCAGCTTCTTAGAGTGAGGGTGGCAGAGATTGCTGATGTGTGGATGAGGCAAAGGGCAGGAAAGCTTTGTGCTGAGTATCAAGTGAGGCTGTATGTGAAGGGATGGCAGGAGGTGGTGTGGGACCAAACCTGTGGGCTTTCTGTGACATCTTCTGGATCACAAGCAAGCAGTGTATTGAAAACTAGACTTTGAAAATGTTTTCAGTATGTGTCTCTTCCAGCTCAAGCGTGTTTCATATGTTGGCTAACTAAAATTTGTTTTGTGCACAGGAGAATTTTGTGCCAATTTTATAGATGTTTATTTTTCAGAAATAATCAGGTAGACTAGATACCAGAGTCCACAACACTCATAATTGAGTCTGTGTCAAAAAGGGAAGTGACTTGTCCCAAGTCACTGAACTGTTAGCCAGTTAGTGGTCCAACCAAGTCTAGACTCCACTTCTCTAGATTCATTGCTGTTTTTACCTATGGTATTTGCAACCTGCTAACCAGGGGCTACTCTTTTGGGAAGAGCAGGGAGGTGGGCTGAAAACTGACCATGAAAACTTTGCTGAAAACTGACCATGAATCTGATTGAACCCCCAAGTCTCTGCTTCTGTGTCTGCATTCACTGAGTGAGGAACCAGACCAAAACTGTCTCCTGTGAATTGAACTGGGGCCATGTGTTTCCCCAACATTTAGTCACTTAGTTTAGGCAGTGTTTTATGGATCAGAAAACACTTTGGAACTCTCTGCCCCTCCTGGTTCTACAGACAGTAGTAGCCTCTTCTCCTGCAGTGCCAGCATGTCCCAGACACCAAGGTGAAGATGGGAATGAATGAACTTGACAGGATTGAGTGCCTGGCTACCAGGGCTGCTTTTAACACTGGCAAAGTGGGATATTGTTGCCATCAGTGACCCCTTCGTTGATCTCAACTACATGGTCCACATGTCCAGTATGATTCCATCCAAGGCAATCTCAATGACTGAGAACAGGCAGGTTGTCATCAGTGGAAAATTTGTCTCCATCTTCTAGGAATGAGATCCTGCCAACATCAAATGGGGTGATGCTAATACTGAATATGTTGGGGAGTCCATGAGTGTCTTTACTACTCTGGAGAAGGCCAGACTTCAAGAGTGGGGCCAAAAGTGTGTCTGACGCTTGCATTCCTGCCTCAAGAGTGTTGGCAGTGCCTTCTGCACCACATACTGCTTGGCCTCCCTGGCTAAGGTCATCCATGACAAAGTTGACATAGTGAAAGGACTCATGATCACAGTCCATACCATCCCTACCAAAAAGAAGACCATAAACAGCCCTTCTGAGAAACTGTGGCATGATAGCCAAGGGACTGTTCAGAACATCACCCCTCATTTCTACTGGTTCCACTAAGGCTGTGGACAAGGTCATGTCCAAGTTTAAAAGGTAGATCACTATCATGACCTTCCATGCCCTACCCTTAATATGTCAGTTGTGGATCTGGCCTGCCACCAGGAGAAGTTGCCACTATGATGACATAAAGAGATGAAGCAGGCACCAGGACCCCTCAGTGGCATTCTCGGCTACACTGAGGACCAGGTTGTGTCTAGTGATTTTGACATTAGCATCCACTCTTCTATCTTCGATGCTAGAGCTGGCACTGCCCTCCATCACCAATTTGTCAAGCCCATTTCCTGGTATGACAATGAATTTGGCTACAGCAACAGGGTGGTAAACCTCAGGGTCCAAATGGCCTTCAAGGAGTAAGAACCCCAGACCACCAGACCCAGAGAGAGCACAAGGGGAAGGGAGAGGCCCTCAACTGCCAGGGCATCCTTCCTCCTCTCATCTAACACACTGAGAGTCTCCTGCTCTATCGCAGACCCCTTGGGGAAGAGGAGGATCTAGGGAGCCCTGCTCTGTCCCACAGCACACAGTACCCAGCCCCTCCCCCCACAGATATATCTTGGGAAATGATGTTACTGACATCCTTCATATGTGGTAAGATCTGCAAATGTGTTACTCTGTGATACATGGGCTACAGGTAGGGGTGAAATGAATAAGTTGTCCAGCCACGAGAGGTTGTTCCTCCTGTGATGATGTCCTGACACCATAGTTGGACTTCAGTTTATGTCTCTGACTCATGGGCCTCTAGAGTTTCCAAGTTGCTGCTGTAAGGGGATCTTGAAAACCTCAGGACAGATTCCCAGAAGTGTGGAATAGTAGGTATGAGGGATTTGAAGCCTTTGACACATGCAGCCAGGCTGCAAGTCTGGAACGGGTGTCACTTGAGCCCTGGGCTTCCCTTTATGGGGAAGAGCTCACACTTAGATGAGGTATAGACTTTGATTTGAGTACCATAGTTTTCGCATACTGGTTCAGTGATCTGAAATGTATTACCAAACTTCTCTGACCCTCTGTCTTCTCACGTGCAAAAAGGATATTTTTAACTCACAGATGGTTGTGAGTTTTATATTTGTTAGGATAGACCACCAGGACCGGGCACCCACTTCATTTTCTCCCCTATGAATAAAGTGAACCCAGAGACCCGAGGCAATCATATCACAAAGCGCTTTGATTTTCTTGCATGAAAAACTTCCCCACTGCAATGTACAAATTGCATTTTAATAGGATCTGTACCATGCATGTTACTGTCCTTCAAGTTTAATTCTTCCATATCCCAAGGGATGTAAGGCTTGGTTTGCAAAGAAAGTATCAAAGAAAGAAAATCGCTGACCCTTTTTCTTAAAATTGAGCAGATTTAAGATCTGTAAACTGAGCCATGAAGAGCACGTGGAGATGTGGGAGAGGCGGGAGCAGGTTAGAAGGGTGCATGATGGGCAGGCTGTGTCCACGTCCTGCTCTTGTTATAGCTCTCAAACCCTGGGATATCCAGCAGTGCAACCTCAAGATGTGACTCCACATCCCCTTTCAGTGCTTGTGTCTATCTGAAAAGTGGTATTTTGGCACATTGGGTTCCCCAGTACGGGTAGTGTCCTAGAAGCTGGAAGCTGCCAGTGAACATGTGCCAGACTCCCGAGAGGGCATGTCACAGACCCAGAGCAGAGCAAGTGGCAGGATGGGTTCCAAGCTCAGTGAGACTACCTACGGCTGGCCACAAGCAGAAATGAATCGCTACTGTTCCTGCTGGATTTGACCTGCTTGTGCTAGCTGGGACCATTACCTGGATATCTAACCTGAGTCCTTTCCTGGATCCTTGAATGCATTCTGCCCTCCAGGTCCTTGGGCGCTCTCACAGGAGACCAAGAAGTCCTCACCAGCTGCCCCTCTCCCAGAGGAAAGCTTAAATTTTTGCAGCTGTTAGAAGCAGCGGGTCTTCACATTCTAAGGCATATAGGAGTCAGCACTGTCAAAATATTGTGACCCTTTTTCATGTTCTCTAAACTTTCTGTTCTCTTTGGTCACCATTAAATACATTCGTTATGTTTCATTATTTAAATTATAAGCCATTTGACTAGAAATATATATAGATGCATTTTAGAAAATAGAAAAACAAGCCAGGGCATTTTTTTTTTCATAACAATCTCCAAAAACCACCCTACTGCCTGCCTCATCCTTGTTTGTATACAGACTCTCACCTGTTGTCTAGGGCTGTCTATGAAGCCCCACGTGATGCCTGGAAACTGCAGATGGTCAGCAACCTTTAGACTCTGGGTGAACATGAGTCAGGTGGAATCTAGATGCCTCATTGTTGGAGTGTATCGTTTGAAATGGCAGCTGTAGGGAAAGTGAGATGTGTCACCAGGAGGGCAGCCTCGGTGGAGCAACTCTGTGCAGTGGGGAGGCAGTTGGAGATTTCTCTGCGTAGGTGTGGTCTCTGCACCTGCAGGTGTGCTGGAACTTCTCCCACCGCCATAGTGAATGTGTTACGCTCCGTGCCCCAGCAGTAGGGATATTTGGAAAGCCCCAGGAAAGCAATTCACTAAACATAGCTAGGACCTGGGGAAACATGGGTCTGTAAGAGTAAACAAGAAGGCTGCCGGTGGAGAGCAGATGTGCAGGGCAGAGGTGCACATGTGCTTCCAGGGTGGCCTTTTGCTCTGCAGGTGGCAAGTAGACAAGGAAGCTTCTCCACACTGGGGTGAGAGAGGGGAACACAGACCTTGAGTGTATTTGGCTCAGAGTCTGTTTGGAATTTTCTCAGCAGTAGATCGGCTTTCTTCCTGGGCTCAGCCCTTCACTCAGATATGGAATGTGGCCTCACCCGATCATTGCCCTTTGACTTCCTTTGGTGAGGGCAATAAAACAAAGCACAGGCCTGCTAGTTTTCCTCCTCGGCGACTTGGCAGCAACTCCATTTTGAGAGAGGCAGATTAGGGATGCCGACCAGCTTCCTACACTGTCAGCCCTCCCCACCCCAGCTGCCCAGCTTTGCATTGGAAGAAGTACGTGTATTTCTTAGACAGCTTTTACTGCTGTGTGTCTGCATACCTGCCCACGGAGTTGGGGGGCTTCAAGTGTGCCAAGGTTGTCAGTAGCCCCCTTTCCTCGTGACCTGTGACTACTGAAAGGTCCTATGAAGCTACTGAAGATGGGCGTGAGGGCGCTCAATCAGTGCCCAGTGGCGTCCCAGGGATCCTTGGCTACTTTGGGAAGTGGCCTTTCTTCCTGCTGCTAGATCCCAGAAGGACGAAAGTGCCAGAGGTTCACTGCACACTTGGGAAGATGGCTGCCTTTTACCAGTGCATCAGTGCTGATCCCAGGTGGGCCACAGGAGGGGGTTGGGGGAGAGAGCAATGAGAGGAGCTATGCAGGAGGGGACCATGCCACAGCCACCGGATGTGGGCCGTGTCTACCCCCTGGGGTATAAAGAATAGACTTTTCAGTATCTCTTGCCATTCATTTAGTATGTCTAGGATCTCCTTCCTTATAGGAATGCTTTACCTTTTTAAATTATGTGATTTCTGGAATATTGTCTAGGTTTTGTTTGTAACGGGCACACACAAGAGATAGAAGGTAAAGGGGGATGGGACATGAAAGGAAGGGAGAAGGAAGATGTTTGAGCAAATAACATTGCACTTTTAATGTACCACGCAGGTTAACTGGGATCAACATGTGGATCTGTGCTCTAGGTGGAGGGAGATAGTAGAGATCATAGTAAAAGACCACTAGGATTATTCCCTTATCTAAAGAGGAGGCTTGTTTTCCACTGACATGCTTTGAAGTGGGAGATTCCCTACCAAGATTCCTGGAGAGCAGAGGACCCCACATACGCACCTCACCCTGCCGTGGGTGGTTTCATCCTTAGGTACCCAGCTCTTTTACTCTGCCAGAGCAGTAAGGAGGGAAGTGGTCCTATGGTGTGAGTCAAATTCATTTGTCAGTTTTTAATAAATCAATGTGTGTCTCCTACACAGAGAAGAAAATTCCCAGCATGACAGCTTATGCAGATCCAGGCTGTTATCATCTCTGCACAGCTCTTGGACTGGGCATGCAGTCTTGGGAAATTGATGTCACATCTCCAGCAATAGATACCTTGGCATTGTAGAGGGTGCTCAGGGACTTGGGCGGACAGTCCACCCCCAGTGCCCAGCCTCACTCTCTTCTTTTGTTCCACAGAAAGATCTCAACTTTGCCTCTACTGTGTGGCAGAAATGCCAACAACATGTATAACATCCTAATAGACTAAGCCTTAAAAAACCTATTTTGTGCCATTATTTTTAGAGAGCATGCTATTTAAAAGTGACTTTATTACCTCTCTGACCCTATGAAGTTAACGATAAACTGCCACTTGCAAAACTGTTCTGTATGCCCAGATTCCAACGTCCTGTTCATTGTGCATGTGTACAGCAGTCGGCACAAGGCACTCCATGACCGAGAGTTTCCAAGTTAGACAGTGTCTTGGCATGATGACCCCAACATTTGAGTGAATTTATATTCCCCCCCCCCATATTAGGCAAATACAGTTTCAAAATTTAGATTTCAAAGTTGGAACTCTTATGACCTATCTGGAATAGTGGTGGTGTGAATGTCTCTGACCAGTTCTTTTTTTACTCTAATAATCTGAACATGTTTAAACAAATGTTTTTCAAATCTCACATGAAAATATTCACCTCTGCGAGAGTGAAAATAGGTACCTCCTCTGAAAGCTGTCCTGTGTTGTAGTCTGAGACCCAAGCTTTGCTGGGGCACTTTGGCATCGGCTTAGACTGTACATGCGAAGCTTTCTGTGTGGGTGTGTACCTCCATAGTCATATACCAGCCGTTGGGCGGTTAAATGTATTTCCAGCTAAGAACTTATCAGTTTGCCTGTTTTCCAAAGGACTTTGAACGCCACAAAATCAACTGTTATGTAAGTTTCAAAAAGTGGTATAGTTTATCTTATGTAAGGTTCTATTTATGTGCATATAAACTGTGCTGTTTACCTTGTGGATAACTGAGTTTGCCTGAATGTAGCGCTTTTGTTTCTTTATAAAGCAGCAGCCCTGCAAATTATGGTCCCCTGCTTCCTCCTCTCTGCATGCACTCTTTATCCCTACCTGGAAACCTGAGGATAAAAAACAAAGCACTTGGAGCAGGAACCACCTCTCATCCATGTTCCTTCACTGCCAGAGGGCACTGGACTTCAGCTCTGCAGGGTTTCAGCCCACAGTGGTGTAGATAAAGAACAGTGGACAAATACTCAGACTAAAGAAATATGGCACGAATTCTAGAGGAAGTTTGTCCTCAAGATATTGGGGTGAGAGATGGCTTTGAGAACTGTGATTAGGTGGTTGATGATTTTACACTTTTATTAGGAGATGAGTCATTAGCAGGTGTTACTGATAAGTGTCTCTGGTTGGTTCTGTCATTCAGCTGTATGTATTGAGCACCTACTGTGTGGTAGTACCATGAAAGTACATGTTTCCTGTCCTCGTGGAGTTTGTCTTCAAGTTTTACCTACTTTGTAAAATAAGGGGCGATTCTCTTCTCTAGGTCATACCTAAATCTAGTTTTTTTAAATGAAATAGATATTAATTACAGAGCACTGGAAACTTCTCAGTTGACCATCTAGTAAGTTCTTTTATTCTCCCCTCTTGCTCTGCTCAGTGCACTGTGACTCAGTACCTTCATTTTTTTTGATTTCAGCCATTTGTTCTTGGCTTTCTATTCTCCTGTATGTTGAAGTAAGTTTGCCCCTTCTCCTTGTCCCTTCTGAAAGGTAGGTGAAGGAGGATTTGCATGCACACATATCTCGGTGTCTACTTCCAGGACAGGAGGTGTGCTGGCATCTCTAGAGAGAGATGATTGGCTAGATGAAGTTCAGTCTGACACCACTGCCTCCTTGCGGTGGTTGCAGTGGTCAGGTCCTTTCCTCTTGAGGATAATAATATCTATCATGAAGCAGCAAGCTGGCACGATTTTTGAACAGAGATGTCTCACAGGAACTTTGCAAATATTACACGTTCCATTTGCCTCAGTAATGTGAAACTTATTTTTCTAAAAAAGGTACAGGCAGATCTTGGTGTGACTCACTAGAGAACAATAGTTAAGTCACGGTTTATTTTTGTCTTTTTCCCCAAGAAAAGGAAAAAAATGATTAAATGTATAAAGACTGTAAGCAGATTTCAGTCGATAAAGAGATTGAATCAAAGAATCATGCAGACCATGATATGATTAGCGCTGGTAAATGCTGTGCAGGGGTTCTCATCGTCCATGGCAGGAGGTTCAGATTCCTCTCTGAAGGCCTGGAGAAATGTGCTTGGGGAACTGGCACTGGCGCTGAGAGCTGAAGCAAGAGGAGGAGTGAAGAAGGAGTGGAGCCTGAGATTAGGAAAGAACACTGACAAAAACCTGGGTTGCAAGGAATGGGGCACTGTGGTGGCAGGGGAAGTGGAGCTGCCTTTATGCCACTTATGCACAGGGTCTCTGGCTGAAATGCAGACCATAATTAGATTTATCCCCAGATGTAGATTCTGTGTTTAAATTTACCCCCAGATATTTGACTTTCCATTCCTGCCCATCGCTCCAAGTTGGCATCTGAGATTAGAGCCTTCTTCCTTCAGTATTTGTTTCAGTGAAGAATTGTAGAAGACATTGTCTTTCTTTTTTAACATGTCTTTATTTCACTTTTTTTCCTTGAAACACTTTTGTGCAGAAGCTTTATCAGCATATAATTTATGCAACAAGAAGCTCACCTGCTTAAAGTGGGCATCAGTACATTTTCAGAGTTGTGTGATTATGAACATAGCTTAATTTTAGAATATATTCATCTCCAGATGGAAATCTTGTGCCCGTTAGCACTTACTTCCCATTCTGTCTCTCTTACTCCACACGATCCAGCCCTAGGTAAATACTGATCTGCTTTCTGTCTGAGTGAACATGCCCCTTCTGGATATTTCATGTAAATGGATCATACAGTATGTGGTCTTTTGTGTCTGGTTTCTTTCACCTAGAATAATGTGTTCAAGGTTCATCCATATTATACCATGTTTCAGTACTTTATTTCTTTTTATGACTGAATAGTATTTCTTTGTCTATACCATGTTTTTATTTGTTCATCATTTGGCAAACATTTGGATTATCTCCACTTCTGGCTTATAAATAATATTGCCATGAACATTATGTACACTTTATGTGTACCTTTTTCATTCTTTACTATTGTAAAATATATGTAACCTAAAATCCTAACTCTTTTGAAGCGTATAGTACAGTGGTATTAAGTATATTCATGTTGTCATCACCCCAAACATCTCCAGAACTCATTTCATCTTCCAAAATGCATCAACTTTACCTTCCCTAGTCCCTGACATTCTATATTTTGTCACTATAATTTTGACTGCTGTCAGTAGTAGAAGCACACATTCATCTTGTGACCAACTTATTTCATTTAGCATGATGTTCTCAAGGTTCAGATTTCAGAATTTCCTTCCTTTTTTAAGATTAATAAGCTGATTAATTTTGCTGTCTTTTTCTTCACTTTTTACCATTTTGTTCCTTACTTCCTGCATTACTATTGTCTTCTTTTGTGTTGGTTTTTTTTCATAGTGCAGTCTCTAGCTGTTCTCATTTCTTTTTTTTTGTATACTCTAGAAATATTTTCTTGGCAGGTAACATGGAAGTTGCATTTAATACACTAAAGTTGCAACACTTTGATTTAGCTCTATACCACCTTAACTTCAACAACACATGGAAGCCCTGTTCCTTTACCTCTCTTCTCCCATTTCTTTTAGTTGATATCACAGAACAACATCTTTTCATGTGTGTCCAAAGACATAAATTAATCATTTGTAAAAAAAATACATTAGCCTTTTAAATTATGTAGAAACAAAATGTTAAATCACAAAGTTACGTTAATACTAGTGCCTAGGCTACAGATTGCATTTTAAAAAATGATTTTGTCTTTTAAATCATATACAAGACAAAAGTGGAACTTGCAGACTGCTGTTGGAATGACACTGGCTCTATTACTTTCCTTTACTGAGATCATTTTCTCTGCATATGACTCCACGTCACTCTCTATAGAGTCCTTTCATTCCAGCCCACATGACTCTTGAATATTTCTTGCAGAGCAGCCCTAGTGGTAATGAACTCCCAGTTACCGGTTACCTGACAGCGTCTTAATTTCTTTCTCACTCTTAAAGTTTTGTCTCAGATACAGTTCTTGGTTAACATTTTCCCCCCTTTTAAACACTTTGAAAGTACCAGAAGGCAGTGGCCTTCTGCCCTCCAAAGTTTCAATTAGTTACCTGCTGACAGTCTTATTGAGGAGCCCTTCTGTGTGAGATTTGCTTATCTTATGTTGTTATCAAGATTTTGTTGGGGGCATTCAACAGTTTGATTATAATGTGGGTTTGTTTGAGCTGACCTTATGTGGAGGTTGTTGAACTCTTTTTTTTTTTTTTTTTTTGAGACTAGGTCTCGCTATTTTTGCCCATGGAACCGCAGGCTCTCGTTGCCCGGGGTACCACAGACTCAAGCAATCCCCAGCCTCAGCTTCCCAGGTAGCTGGGATTACAGGCGTGCACCACCACGCCCAGCTATTTTTTTTTGGAACTAGGTCTCGCTACGGGCCCCAGGCGGGGCTCGAACCGCGATCCCTAGCCCCGGCCACTTCATAGGCTGAAGCTTACAAGCAAGAGCCACCGTGCCCAGCCCTGTTGAATTCTTAAGATACCTATATTCCTCTCTTTCATTGCATTTGAAGAGTTTTGCTTCATTGTTTATTCAAATATTCTCTCTGCTCCTTTTTCTCTCTTTTCCTTCCAGAACTTGTATGGTGTGTGTGTTGGTATGCTTGATACCCTCTTATGCTCAGTTCATTTCACTTCAATCTGTTTTCTTTCAGTTCCTCAGTAATTCCCATTGTCCTGCCTTCAAGTTTACTGATTATTTCTTCTGCTTACTGAAATCTACATTTGAATTCCTAGAGTAAATCTTTCACACCGTGTTTTAGTAGTGTACTTTTCAGCTGTAGCTTTTTTTGACGTTGTTTCTTTATAGATTCTTTAATCTCTTTGTTGACATTTCCATTTTGTTCATACATCTTTTTCTCCACTTTCCCACGTTCCCTTCAGTTCTCTGAATATCTTTACGGTGGTTGTTTAAAGTCATTGTCTAAGAGATTCACCATTAGATCTTTTTCAGAGACAATTTCTATTATTTTTTCTTTTTAATGAGTCACACTTTCCTGTTTCTTTGTATTCCTTCTGATTTTTTTGTTGGAAACTAGACATTTAGCTCTGATAATGTGGTAACTTTGGATACGAGCTTTTACTCCCCTCACCCGGGGTTTGTTGTTTTCTGTTTTTATCTTTTCAGTTGTTGTAGGTTGTTTCTGTGCTGAGGATCAGCCAAAGGTATTAAGTCTTCTCAGTTCTTTCCCGAGTCCATGCCTTTCTCTGACATGTGCTGTAACTTTATAATGTCTCCCATACCTATAGTTGCTTTTGAATCCCTAGTTTTTCATGCCTGGCTCCCAAAAGGGGCAAAGAGGAAAATGAAGGGGGAGAGATGGGACACTACTAGCCTCTTAAATATCCTAGAAGTCACTTCTGCTGGAAAGGGACAAACTTGAAACAATAGGGATAGGAAAGTGCAACAATAGGGATAGGAAAGTGCAACAGCGATAGATGCCCACTTTTTTGTCTGCAACCCTGTGACAATAGGTAGCAATCACAGTACAAATTCCCAGCATTGAAAGAACAGAGTCCTTTATATCCACCATGGCTCCTCCAACCTGCATGCAAGCTGCCGTTGGAATAGATGTATGAGGAGGGGTGTGGATGCTAATGGTAAATGCTACTGTGCTAAGAGCTAGAATTGACCCAGGTTAACTGCTGCTTATATACAAGCCTTCCCCTGGATGCCTGGATGTTGCCAACCTTCAGTGCATTCCAGAATTCCATAATAATTACATCATACATATTTTGCCATTGAAATTGTTGTCTATGTTGGAGACTGATTCCTGGTGCTCTTAATTCTGCTCTGCTCTAGGAAGATTAGAATTTTCCATATACTAGATGTTTAGTTCTCTTGGATAAATGTCTAGGAATGGAATTGCTGGATTGTATAGTATCTTTACATTTAATATTTTGATGAATTTTTTTCAAAAGTGACTGCAGTATTTTACATTCCTGTCAGCAATGAATGAGGACTCCAGTTGCTGCATATCCTTGCAGATCTTTTCGTGTCCTTGTCTCTTTTATTACAGTTATTCACACTGGTTTAGATTTACAGTTCCTCAATGACTAATGATGCCATCTATTACATACTTTGTGTCTTTTTGCATACTTACTGGCCATTCATTTGCCTTCTTACACAAGTATATGCTCAAATCCTTCATATTTTTATTGAGACATAGTTGACATTTGTAGACTAAAAGAAAAATCCTCCTGCTTGTTAGAGATGTCTCCACTTTGGGAAACTGCTGAACTGGCACCTGCAGAGGTGTGAAGTCAGCAAAAGGACAAAAAATAGCAGCAGTAGTAGTAACTGTTGCTATGAAATGCCATGCAACCAAATCAACACACCAAGGCCACCACATCCCTTGTCATGTTGTGAGTTGCTGGGGGAAGAAAATAGAGGTAAATTGCACAGTTAGGCTTTCACTTCTGCAAAAGCATACTCTAGATAGACAAATCTGTTCTTATGCTGTTGCGGCAAGCAAATTCTGACTTTGCGGAATAAGAGATCACTTTTGATACTATATATAACATTCATCCTTTTTCCATTAACCAGAATATAGCCAGATGTCTCCTTTATCTCTGCTATAGTAGAATTGTCTCTGCTGTGCAAGGAGCCTACTGCACAAACCGTATTGAAGGGCAGGACCAGTACTTGGAGAAATCTGGTGTCTCCCAGTTTGAATCTTCAGTTTGCTCTCAGTAATCTCTTTCTAAAAAATTTTTCCTCAGGTTGATACACAGGGGTGATTCAGTTGACACATATAAAATAATAAAATTTTCAACGTTTTAGGTGTACCATGTGATTATTTGATAATCGCATATATTGCTAAGCAATCACCACAGTAAGTCTAGTTAACATCCATTTCAAATAAAGAGGCTTTTATTGAGTTCTAAGAATTTTATATATGTTCTGTACAGATCCTTTATATTTATATTTGCAGATACTTCTCTGAGTTGTCTTTATACTTCACTGATAAAGTTGGAAACAAAGTTTACAAAATTTTGATTAATTCAAACTTCATCGTCTTCTCTTCTTTGCACATCAAAGTACATGTTACTAACCCATGATCACGAACTTATTGCTTTGTTTGCTTCTAAGTTTATAGTTTTAATATTTAAATTTTCATCTGTTATCTGTTTGGAGGTAATTTTCATGCATGATGTGAAGTACAAATCATGAAAACAAATATTTCACTTGGAAATGTGTAGTTGTTTTGTTCTAACAGTGTTTGTTGAAAAGACTAATCATCTTCCTGTTGAATTGTCTTGACCCCCTTGTTGAAAATCAGTTGATCCTAAGTGGATTCCTGGTCTTTGTAGGCTGTATGCCACTACTGCAGTAGGTTGTTTTTTTTTTTAAGCATAGTATTACTGTGCACGCTTTCCTTCTGGAAATATTTTCCCAGAAGGAAAAATGAAATATTTTTCCACATGAAATATTTTTCCATCTCGTTGTGTCTTCAGTTTCTTTTAATAATGTCTTGTAGTTTCTGTCATGCAAGTCTTTCACCACTTTTGTTTACTGTTAAATATTTAATACTTTTTGATGTGATTATGAATGGAGATTCAAAAAATTTCTTTTTGTTAACTAGCTCATTGTTTACATGTAAAAATACAACTGATCTGTATGCTAAGTACAAGTATATCAACATTGTGGATAAAATCTTAAGTACTGTATTGTTTTAGATGTTGTTGTAAATAGAATTATTTTCTTAACTTCTAATAGTTTTAAGAGAGTCCTTAATTTTTTTTTAAATCATGTCATATACAAATGAGAATGGTTTTACTTTTTCTTTTCTGATCTCAGTGCTTTTAATTTCTTTTTCTTGCCTGATTGTCCTGTCTAGAATCTCCAGTACAAAGCTGAATCAGATGTATGAGAGTGGATTACCTTGTCTTTCCCCTCATTTTAGGGAGAACTGTTCATTCTTTCCCTGCTAAGGATGACATTAACTCTGGGATTTTTTTGGTAGATGTTCACATTGAGGCTGTTTCTCTTTGTTCCTAGTTTGTTGACTATTTGTATCATGAAAAGGTATTGGATTCTGCCAAATGTTTTCTTTTTTTTTTTTAACCAATATCTGCTTTATTATTATTATTATTATTATTATTATTATTATTATTATTATTATTTTACATCATTTCAGTCCCTGGGGGGTCACCCACCACCTCCCCTTCCCACCCGCTCCAGCTGGTCCCCACTCTCCCCTTGTGCAGTTTCATCTGGTTGACCATATATTAGTGAAACCATTTGGTTTCTGTCCCTTTCTATCTGGCTCGTTT
>PVHY01007589.1:0-14345 GCA_004024945.1 Uropsilus gracilis
GCTACGGGCCCCAGGTGGAACTCGAACCACAATCCCTAGCCCCGGCCACTTCATAGGCTGAAGCTTACAGGCACGAGCCACCGTGCCCGGCCTCTATTTCTATAAATTCCAGGAATTAGAATTTAGAGGAAAAAAATGTTACTTTCAAGGGGGTTATAATGGACTATGGTGGAAGGTTGTGGGTAACATGGTAATGGGTGAGATGAGAAAATGCATCTGAAATGTAATCCTAAACCTCTGAATTATAGACAATGTTGTAAACCAATGTTATCGCAAAAAAAATTTATACTATAAGAAAAAAAGCACCGGACATGGTGGCTCGTGCCTGTAAGCTTCAGCTTATGAAGCGGCCGGGGCTAGGGATCACAGTTCGAGTCCTGCCTGGGGCCCATAGCAAGACCTAGTTCCAAAAAATAGCTGGGCATGATGGCGCGCGCCTGTCATCCCTGCTACCTGGGAAGCTGAGGCTGGGGATTGCTTGAGTCTGTGGTACCCCAGGCAACGAAAGCCTGCGGTTCCATGGACAAAAATAGTAAGACCTAGTCTTAAAAAAAAAAAAAAGAAAGAAGAAAGAAAAAAATACGCCATCTCGATATCAAAGAAAATATTAAGTGCACAGTAGATTTAGCAGACGCGCAATACACTAGAAACCTTAAAACATGCTCAGAGGAGGAAAACCTACACAAATGAAGACAGACCAGGGTGTTCATCAAGTGAAAGGACAATACTGTCAAGATGGCGATTCTTTCCTGACTGATCTACAGATTCAACAGAATCCCAACAAAATCCCAGCAGGCTTTGCATATAAAGGGATAAGCAAATTCCAAAATTCCATAGAAGTTCACATGGTCCAGAATGACAAAAACAACTTTGAAGAGAATAAAGCTGGAAACTTAACACTATATGACTTCAAGACAAGTCATGCTTCTGTAACCAGCACGGAGTGGTACTGATATCAAACAGATAAACAGATCGATGAACAGGACTTGCTAAAAAATAGTCCCACACCTCTGTGAGGCAACTGATTTCAGACAAAGGTGCAACAGCAACAGAATAGGGGGAAAAAGTGTTATATGGTTTGTGTAAATGAATGTCCATGGTACAAAAACCGAAATGAACTTTATTTCTCACACCACATGCAAATGTTGTCTCAAAAGCAATTATAAGGTAAAGTTTAAAACTACATTTTCTCAGTTACCTGGCATACTTCAGTCAGACTGTGAAAAATATTTGCAAATATTTAATAAGAGAATTCTCAAATTCAATAATTAGGAAGCAAATAACCGAATTAAAAACAAGCAAAGAATACAAAAAAGCATCTCAGCAAAGAACATGACTTAACAGCAAATGAGTACGTGAAAAAAGGCATAACATAATGAGTAACTGGAGAAATACAAATAAAAACCACAATGCAACACCAATAGATGCCTGTTAGGCAGACAAAACCACACCAGTGGTCTAGGTCACAGGTTAGGGGCGCAGGTAGGTGGAGTTTCCGCTCCTCTGCCAACCGGAGGAACCACGGGGAACGGGGAGGTAGGTCGGGAAGTCACGCCTTTGTCCCAGAGCCTGGAGGACAGGGTCAGCATCCAACAGGGGGTGGGGTGGGGCAGGGGTCCCCCTCCAGTTAATCCTACTTCTAACAAATCAGAGCAGAACAAGAATATCCACCTACTCTGTTGCAGTACTGAAGAATTAAGGCCCTGGACGCATGGGTGAGACCAAAAATGAAAATGACTAGAACAACAAGGTCCCAAACTTTAAAGCCTATTGAGATGATGACTGACCACAGAACTACACCTACAGTGACTTTGGGGGCAGAGAAGCAAATCCCTTACCCAGAATGTGTTCAACAGCAACAAAAACACTCCATTTCCTGAAAAGGAAAAAGACACAAAAAAAGAGACATGGCCACAGAACAACTGCAAACAGAGGGAGAGGAGTAGAACTGGGCTGACCACCGAATGGAATTGGCCTCCATTAAAGAACCTCTCTACCACAAAGGGCTGGATGTTGGAACACAGCATCAGACGCCAGAACCATAAGAACTAGAAACAGCAACTCGGAACAAATGCTGGAACAGGAGAAAACCAACATGAATGAGGTGCCACGAATCCCTGTGATCGCACAGGTCTGGAGAATAGAAGAATCATCTCCATCGCAGAAAGCTTTGCAACAGAGGAGACAGGAGCAAAGGGTGACACAACTGAATCTCAACTGACCTACAAGGGTTCATACATGATTAGAACAAATACTTGCTGCTAAGACATCCATGGAAATTGAAGCAGCATGGGCCACAAAGTTCCAGGAGAGCAGGTCATCACCCAGGAAAAAGACACTGCACCAGTAAAGAGAAAAGCTCAACGGGCCAAACACAATGACTTGAAACGAAAGGGAGGTGGGAGACATTGGAGGAGGAGTGGGAGGAAGGGGAAAATGAAGGGTCTTAACAATACATATATATGAATAAATCTGTATGAAAAATAAAAAAATTAAATTAAAAAAAATTAAAAAACAATAAAAAGACTGACCACACCAAGTATTGGAAAGGATGTGGAAGAACTGGGACTCTCAGGTAGAAATGTAAAATAATACGATCCCTTCAGAAAACAGCTTGGCACTCTTAAGTCAATACATACCATATGACCCAATCATTCAAAGACTTCTACTCAGACATAGCAACTTCATATAAAATAATCAAAAATCAGAAACAATTCAAATGTCCATGAATAGGTGAGCAGAAAAACAAATTCTGGTATATCTATACAAGGAAGTATCAGCAATAAAAAGGAATTAACTTTTGATATATACAACAATAATAGATAAATCTCAAAATATTTAGGCTGAATCCATTCTGATAAATTATATCAATTATTCAGATCAATTATAGCTTATCATTTATTTCACTATTTTTGCCTGTGGAACCGCAGGCTCACAGTGCCCAGGGTACCACAGGCTCAAGCAATCCCCAGCCTCAGCTTCCCAAGTAGCTGGGATTACAGGTGCAGGCCACCACACCCAGCTATATATTTTTTGGAACTAGGTCTCGCTACATGCCCCCAGCAGGACTCAAACCACAATCCCTGGCCCTGGTCACGGCTTCCTAGGCTGCCGCTTACAGGCATGTGCCACCACGCCTGGCCTTTGTTTGTTTTTGTTTTTGTTTAAAAAAAAAAACAAAAAACATTGAGAGGGAAAGATCCTGTGAATAGCTAAGATCATTTTGTCATCCTTTTATCTGCCTTTTATCTGTGTAAAATAATAAGATCAATGAACAAAAAAACAAACAGAAGAATGTGGAATGATATAGTACAAACAAATATTACTTTAGAAAAAAGATTTACTAGATATTGGAGCAAGGTAATTCAGCTAATCCCTAACTGTATGAAAAATACTATGCTCTGAAAAGAAAATGTCCACAAGGTTCCCCAGATACTTGTTAAAATTCACATGCAACAACAAGATCATCAACATAAAATTTTTCATTTTCTAAAAGTGATTTGTTCTAAAATCACTAAAAGTGTTCTCATTTTCTAAAAGTGTTTTGTTCTAAATTTGGGGAACAAATAACACTGACCTCCTTTTAATAGTCAGCCATTTATAGATCATTAAAATTAGTAGTTTCTAGGAAATAAACAAAATATCCTTTTTTTAAAAAAAGGGTTATCCCTAATAACTGATTAACATATTAACAAGGAATGGAGCTTATGGGTTAAAACATTAGTGTGGCACATAGTCAGCAGAAGTAAAATATAATTACTTACCCCATTCTCCTTTCTTCGATGTTCACCAGGAACTTTTACACCATTTCTTTTTAAATTTGAATCCTGAGACCTTGGTCCACTCACTAAGCACAAAATTTAAAAATTATGCATTAACACTAGAGCTAACATACCTACCAATTCATATCTGATCTATTATTATTGCTTTTTTTAAGTACTAAGTTGAAAGTAAACTTATAATTAAATATTTTTTTTTAGTAGCAATGGACTTAGGGTCTCATAAGTTAGCCTGTTTTTGGAAAACAGTATTTGAAACAGTGAATGTGGAACGACACTAAAAAAATGTCACAAAGGAAAGGCTCATTCAGATACTGAGATGGGAAAAAGTTAAAAAATCAATTATGTCTGATTATGGGTAATTCACAGCATTTGTCTATAGCTGCTTCTCAGTAGTAGGTTAGCTGAAAGAACTAAGAATGTAATCAATCCATCCTTGTGCTCAATTAATAATACCTGTACTTACAGATAACTTATAATAACTTATAGAAAGGAAGCAATTGAAAAAGAACAACTGATATTTTGAATATCTGACTTATTGAGAAAATATTGTGGTAACACAAAACAGCAAATGCTTCCTTCTTTAAGTAAAATATTCCCACTTTCTTAATTAAAACAAAAATGTCACTATTACATACTGCATCATAAAGGGAAACTGATATATTGTAAGAATCAATACCAACAGAGAATGTTTTAAATACATGAAATTATGCTTATACCTGTACTTTTTCAGAAATCAGAAAAATTATTTAATTGCTTCCCAAGAAATTTTAGATTTACATTTATTTTGAGTCAGGCTGTCTATTACACCTGCCTTGCAGTTTAGAGGAAATTCCCTTGCCAATAAATAAATATATCTATGCTCAGGAATCATGCTTATATTGAAGTCTAATGTGGTTAGTTTCACTTTTAAAATACTATTCAATTATATGGCAAATAGCTCCTAGTAATCTGTCACAACATTTCTGTAAGAAAAAAAAAGTCACATAAGAATAATTGCCTTCTGCCTCAAAGAAAAAGCTCTCAGTTTCTCCTTAATGGGTTCAGTCACATAATTAAAAAAAAAAAAAAGCAAAACTTTTTAAAAGAAATTTTCATAAGGAGTAAGGGGGAAAAAGTTCTTTTCACATACACCCTAGGTTACAGGTCCTAGTTAAAGTAGAGAAAGAGGGCCGGGCACGGTGGCTCGTGCCTGTAAGCTTCAGCCTATGAAGCGGCCGGGGCTAGGGATCGCGGTTCGAGTCCCTCCTGGAACCCGTAGCGAGACCTAGTTCCAAAAAAATAGCTGGGCATGGTGGTGCGTGCCTGTCATCCCAGCTACCTGGGAAGCTGAGGCTGGGGATTGCTTGAGTCTGTGGTACCCCGGGCAACGAGAGCCTGCGGTTCCACGGGCAAAAATAGCGAAACCTAGACTCAAAAAAAAATTAAATAAATAAAGTGGAGAAAGAATATGGTAACCGTCTCCTAATCTGCAACTCCAAGTCCACCTTGAAACTTTAACTCTTTATTAAAGGACATTGAAAACAATCCCGTTTTAGCTCAATTTAAACACTATGTGGCACTGGTGTTTTGAAACAATGTGAAAACAGTTCCTTTACTGTGGGATTATATTTCTCACAGATACACTGAAACTGCATATTGTACTATTGAGGGACTATTTAATAATTTACTCAGTGCTAAACAGGAAGATGCTCAAGCTGGCAGATAAAGAGGTAAAATTTGACTCATTTATTAGAAGAGGGTGTATGCAGTAATTAATGTAAATAAAGAACAGGGTTAAAAAAAAAGATGCAAGTACCAAATTAAAAGTACAATAAAAGCAGCACAGGGGGAAAACATAGGCTTATTTAAAACTGCAAACAATAGTGAGACTGAAAGGCAGGGATGCCAGCCTCGCTGAGGGGATTCAAGTTCCACTGCTGGCTCTGCCTCCAGTTGTGAGCTCTGATAAGTCACTTAATCCCGAGTATCAGCACTTCTCATCCACAGTGGAAGAAGCCAGGCTATGTCAGTTCTAGGGTCCCCCACACTCTACATTTCGTAGTTTTCTAATTGTGCGGTGCCATATGGATATTTGCACTGAAACAACAAAAATTGAGGATTTATAAAATCCAATAATTAACATCTGCAACCTACATTCTTACTGCCAAGAATTATACACTGAAGTCACAAAGCCTCAGCTTTTCGTTTTGAAAGTTCCAACTTCTTTAGAACTACTTGGCAATCCTCCTCCAACCAGGACTTCCATTGACAATGGGACTTCTTCACAATCTGGGATCTGCAGATGCCTATTCTCCCATAGTCTACCACACCTACAGCATCACAGCAATGGCTGTAGTCTCCATGCTCAATGCAGCTTTCAGTCCACTTCCATGTATTTCAGCTCCATCTCCATGTGTTACCTGCCACCTTTCCTTGTTTTTTGTCTATAAATCTCGATGACAACCCTCACTCACTCCAGCGGGGCCACTTGACTCCCTACTTCTCTCCACCAATCACGGTTTCATTCTGAGTGATTTTACTAATCAAAGCTAAGCCCCTGGTTTGGTGGCTTCCTCACCTCTACTCTAACTCAGGCTCATTTCATCACCCTCCTAGGATTACATAATCTAGACACGCTCTACCTTTGAAATCTTCAATTCAACATTCTACTTCCTTGCCATTATTTCCTCAGACTATACCTGTGCATCAACCTGAAATGCATGGTCTCGTATCAGGGTCTATTCCTCTCCCCATGACTCCTATTATCTTTACCTTTTCCCCATCCAGCTTAGATGTCATCTTGCCAATATTGTCTTCTCCCCTGTCCCACTGACCTTCTACTGAGTTAGCACAGCAAAACCTAACTGTAGGGTAAATGATTTGGTCAGGTCCCATTAGCCCGTGACAGCACCCGTGGTACTGTGCCCTCTCTCCATGGCTGTGTATGCATGCCTGGGCCCAGTGGCTCTGCGCATGTGTGAATGGGTGCACCTGGGCCTGAGAGGCAAGGACAAAAGGGTGGTGTCACCCCAGGGAAGGAGATGATAGTGCAAGAGCAAGAAAGAGAGAACGAGAGGGAGCGAGTACCCAGAAAGAACGAGAGAATGCCAGAGAGAAAAGCCAGACAAGGAGTGTGAAGACTCCTGGGGGGTCTGAGGGGCTCACCTACCTCCCAGCACCACCAGTCCTGGCCCTGCCCTGCCTGGTGTGTCTGTGTAACTGGTAGAACCCCTGAAAAACCTACACAGATTGGTGAGCCCGATGCTTTTGCCTACAACTGGTGACAAGGATTGGTTACATTATACTAACCTTGAGTCAAGTCAACCAACCTCTTTTCTTTTTACAACCCTCTGAGCTACAGAAAACCATACATGGCCTCATGATCTCTAATCTTAACTAATCTAGCTTCCCCAGAAGGTGCCCTGCCTTGCTGACCCACAACTTTATCACTTTCAGATAACTTCACCCCTACCTCAGAGAAAACAATTGCTTTCAGATGAGACATTCCTCAACTTGCTCCCACAAAACACACACCTTTATCTGCATCTGCCTCCTGGGCCTAAGGGAATCTCTGCCAGAGCTGGGGGAGCATTTCCTCAGGCACTTGACATCAAGTATTTCCTTCCTTCTTGTACTTCAACTTCCTGTTCTGCAGATTCCTTCCTGCCCACATTAAAAACTACCATCAAATGACTCCAATCTTTAAGTAAAATAAAATAAACCCCTTAGTTACCCCCTCTCTAAATTAGGTCTTAGAACAGCAAGTCTTTCATCACTGTTTTCACTTCCTTCCCTCTCATTTACCCCTGAAATTACCTGGCTCCTGATCGCAGGCCACCTCTCCCCTGCTACACCAACGCACAAGTGAAACTTCAGATCTTCGTTCTGATTCATGGAATGACTTACCAAAGTCCCTGCCGGGGGGTCGTTCATGACGAAGGAAGAAACGAACTTCATTCCTCTGACTTCCAAATCGCTGCAGAACGTCAAACATCCGCTCGTTATCAGCAACCGGGCGTTCTAAAAAATAGAAATCACGTTATCTTCAGGTAAAAGACAGGTCATTTACTGCCTACCCTTCCCAACAACTACATGTTGCAAATGTGGGAAGTACTTAGTATCAAATAAATAAACAAAAGAATGAAATAGCTTTTTCTTTAAAAGAAATCTTAGAAAATGAAATATCAGAGATTTCTCACACATATGGTCAGTATCAGCGCCAGTGGAGTATGGAAAAATGGTGAATCTGGGTCAGCAAGTAGAAGCGAGTCTAACCTGGGCTCCTTACTAGCTGTGAGTACGTTGTTCAACACCCACAGGTTTCAAAGTTACTGAAATATAGTATATCAGATAGTCATGAGGGTCCCTTCTGAGTCTCTAAATATACAAATAAAAAATTAAAAAACAACTTTCTAAATAACCATTGTCTTAAGATCTGCTAAGTTATTTTTAAGTGATAATTTTACAGACTATAAAGTTACTGACTTTAAAAAGTCAGATGTGCTCATTTTCCAAAAAAGACTATTTACTGTACTGAAAATATATCTACTTGACTCCTCTCCCAGAAAGGCTGTCAGTTGTCAGAACTTTCTAGGGACAAAAAGACAAGTACAACTAAATACACTGATAAATGGGAGCTTTAGGAGAAACAACGTATTTTAAGGTCCCCTCAAAAAATCTTTCCATCTCCAGAAATCTGGATATAAAAGTGAAACAGTTTAAGGATACAACTACTTCAAATCAAAGAAACACCAGTAATGTCAAATAATTTTTAAATATAGGAATGTCAACACAGTCTAAGAAAACTCAAGACACTTGCCAGTAATCAAAGATGCTAAGTTCCTTAAATAAACAACGTGGGCAGAAATGGAACAGCTAAGTAAGCATTTAGCATCCCATTTTGTGAACTAAGCTTGTTCTTAATTTGCTTGGTTTCAACAAGTGTAGTTCTGGTTCTATTGGTTCAGTTAACACAAATTCTCCCTCCTATAAACCATAAAAATTCTAAACTACCCACAAGAGAAATTCTGAGTAGATCTCAGCCCTCCACCAAATCCAAACACACACACACACACACACACACACACACACACACTCTTCATTTCAACTTGGGGCAACTTGGACAATTTGCAGCAAAAGAGGGGAAGTTTGAAACATAAAATCTACTATTATTACATATTGAGGGCTGCACTACATATGCCAAAGACCATGTTAAACCCCAGTCAAAACTGTCTCCCAGAATCTCACATGATCCTAGAAGATTAGATACCATTATTATCCCAATTCTGTCAGTAAAATAGTTGAGGATTACAGAGGTTAAGAATCCTCCTTAAACTAGGAAACTAGTAAATGAAGAGACAGGATTTTGACACTCCAAAACTTGTTCTTTGGTACAACAACATACAAGTAACCCTCTACTTAATTACGAATGCAGTGCAACCCATCAAAATCCCAACAAACTGTGTATGGGACCTTTTAAAGAAATTACAAAGTTTACCTTGAAAATACACAAGAAATGCCGGGCATGGTGGCACATGACTGTAAGCTTCAGCCTATGAAGTGGCTGGGGCTAGGGATCGTGGTTCGAGTCCCACTACATAGCAAGACCTAGTACACCCCCCCCCACCAAAAAAAAAATAGCTGGGTGTGGTGGTGCACACCTGTAATCACAGCTACTTGGGAAGCTGAGGCTGGGGATTGCTTGAGTTCATGGCAATGTGAGCCTGCAGTTCCACAGGCAAAAATAGTAAGACCTAGCCTCAAAAAAAAAAAGAAAATACACAAAAACATACAAATATTTACAAGAATAAGAATATACAAGATATTTTTTTTAAAAGCAGGGCAATAAAATAAGCACTTGCCTTACTAATATTCAACATATTATAAAATTCTAGTAATTAAAACTGATTTTGTGATATATAAGAATGAAAGTAACTTTTAGAGCTTCTACAAACAATTTCAGAGACAAAAATAGGTTATTTTTTTAATTCATTTTATTGATTTGTCACAATTGTGCATTAATTGATCCCTCCTCCTCCCTAAAACGTAGGTTATTAATGACATTTTTCATCATCAAGGAAGAACCCAACAGTTCAGTGAGTCACTGAAGAAAATCTATTATCCATTTGGAGAAAAACTATGAGGTCCCCAGATTCACAACAGTCACAAAAATCAATGAGAGTAAAGGAAGGAAAATAATTTAAAGTTTTAGATAGAAAAAAAAAAAACAGAAGAAAATGCTTAGAGTCCTAGAGCATTTTTTAAATCACACAAATAGGTCTGTGATCTGGGATAGAGGTTGTTTTTCTACAAATCAAGAGGGAAAAGGCAAAAGTCAAAGGAAACATGAGTTTCCTTTGAAGTGAAGTAAACATGAGTGAAAGCGATGAACAATTTTTTTTAAATGAAAACCCAAATGGCCAATAAACATGAAAAAAAATGGGCAATCTCAGCTATTGGTTTAGCAAAAATTAAAATATTATATTACCAATTGTGTGTACTGATACTTTCAGGAATACTAGTAGGAATATAAACTTATGTATAAACCTTTATTGAAGAAATCTGAAAATATACATTTTTAAATTTATGAACCTTTACCCAAGAAATTTCACTTCTTGGTAGCAATCCTAGAGATACACATGCACTTGATTAAAAGGTTCCTGAAAGACTTTAACCACAGCATTTGTAAAAAGAGAATATAATTAATTTAAATGCCCATGAATAAATTATTAGCTCCACCATAGTTTATACTGTGGAAAATTATATAACTAAAAATATTAATACAAATCTCAGATGATCTTCAAGCTATATTATAAAGTAAAATATATTGTAGGATACTAATATGTAGGATACTATCTACACAAAGTAAAGCTAGAATACGAACACGCAAAAGTATTTCTGTTTATTAGTTATTTCTTTAATGAAAAGTCTGGAGAGTTATCTGCTAAAACTGTAAGTGATGACATCAAGTGGTTAAAATGGACTTCTATGTTCTGTGAGAGACTTCTATGTTCTGCTGTACAAAAAAAAAGAACATACTCAGATGTTATATTTCTATTTTTTAATTGAAAAATTAGAATGACTATCCTTAAAACACCATCATCACAGAGTAAGGATTATGGAACTCAAGTGAGCAAGACACCAGAGAAGAAGGGGGTAGGTGGCACCACGTAGGAAGGTAGTGAGCTACAATAAGAGAAATAACATTTCCGTCTCCAAGAAAAGCTAATGAATAGCACAGAGAGAATCTGAGATAACCGGAAGGAGACTGAGGAAGTTCACAATAGGTGATTCAAATCAGCTCAGTAGAATCTAAAGTAAGATAACTTACTGAATGCAAAGAAGCTATCAGAAGTAGCTAGAAGCTCTTGATTCGTTTAGCAAATATTTACTGAGTACCAACTAGATACCAGGCACTCTCCCTGAGCCAAGGACATGACAATTAACAAGGTAGGCAAAGTTTCTACTCTTAAGACAGCTGATATTCTAGTGCATTTACTTGGGGGGGCTACAGGCCATAAAGAAGCAGTAAAACGTTAGATGCAAAAAGACCAGTGTGACACATTATGCCAAGGATTAAACCAGGAGGATACAACAGTTTCATGGCTACTTTAGCAGGAAAATCAGGAAGTCTCTCCAAGATGGTGACTTTTTAGCTAAAGTTCAAATAACTAGAAGCAGCAGCAGTGACAGATTTAGAGGGAGAGCAAGAGAAGCATTGGGAATAGTCAGCACCAGTGATCTAAGGTTTGGAAGGCTGTTAAGTTTACTCTGGAACACAAAAAAGCAGGAGAAGGGGGCAAGGAGGAAAATGGTACCAGATGAGAGAAAAAAAAAGAAAGACCCACAAAAATCTATAGGATTTCACAAAAGTTTGGATTTTGTCACAAATAGAAAAGAAAATCAGGGGAAACTCCACCTACCAATGTTCCATTGCACAGTGTTTGGACCACCAGGGTTGGAGGCTCCAGGTGGTCCATGGCTCCTGGGGGGGTGGGGGTGAGGGTACGGTGGCATGGTACCCACAAGTAGCCACCAGCAGGAGACCTTTGGATACAACACCACCATCCCCAATCCTCCAGCCCTGCAGGTATGAGAGCCTGGCGCAGGGGAGGTGGACTGAGGAAATTCAGCCAGGGAGTGTGCTTGGGGTGGAGGCAGCAGGAGGGCCAGATCCCCTCTGGTTTACTCCCACTCCAGTCAGTCCACCCCAGGAATGAGAAGAAGGATAATCCAGTTGCAGACACAGAGGAGGTGAGAGGAATGAATAAAGGCCCTGGACACACACATCACCTGGGCAGAATCCAAAAAGAGCATGAAGGGAACCACCCCACCCGATACAGGACTATAAGACCAATTATAGTGATGATGTATCACAGAATTACACCCCCAAAGTCACCGGGGTCTGGGAGCCAAAATCCTGGTTCAGAGATGCCTTTAGAGAGAGAAAGGCGCCCTTCCTTTTCCATGGAAGAGGAAGGCCACAGAAACATGGCATCAGCCCCACAGCAGAGCTGTACACCAAGAGAGAAGAGACAAGCCAGACCAACCATCTACTGGTATCTGTGCCTGTTCAGGAACTTCTCTACAGACAATGTGGGGAGCCAAGTTCCCTAAATCAGAGAACAGAACTGTAAGGCAAAGAAGCAACAAAATGGGACAGAAATCAGCAAGAATGAGGAGGCATGGTAGACTCCAAATGAGTTCAGACTGGCTGCCCAAACACAAAGTGAAGACTGGGAATCAAAGCAGCACAGTCTACCGTGTCCCAGAAACACAGATCCTTATCCAGGAAAAGAACGTTGCTCCAGAAAAGGAAGAGACCAATGGACTAAACATGGACCAATAAACAGCAATGAGAGAGGAGTCAGGGTGACCCAAGGCGGGTGGGGGTCAAGGAGAAGAGGAGGGCATTCCTAAAGGGATCAACAACCACACAAAGATGACCAAGGTCAGATGAAATTTAAAAACTAATAATAAATAAAATAACGTAAACTTCTAATGAAAACAAAGAAGACAAGAGAAGACAAGACCAGACCACTAAAGAATTAGAGCAGGAAAATCAGACGGTCAAATTTTCATTGATGAAAGCTCGATTGCCTGACTTCTATATGCAAATAGTCTAACCTAGCTCCTCTGTGGAGGGAAAGAGAAGTAAAAGTCAAGAGAGCAGAAGAGCCATGAGAACCCCAGCTATGAGAAAAGCGGCCAAAGATGAGCAGGAGTAAGAAGTGGGGGCTCCAGTGAAGACAGAAATGGCACGACCCGAGTTCTCAGTCTCTAGCCTGTGTGGAGCTATCCAGCTCCAGGAGAGCGAAATAAGCAGCAGTGATGGTTCACCTAGGCTGCAGATGAACAAGGCCAGAATTAGGAAAATCTACTCCTACCCCTACTCCTATGAGGCCAAGGAGAAAGCCAGAACTGCCTATCTGAAACCTCCTAAGACTCGTACCATGTGACTGATGTAAGGCTTTCAAAAGTGACCACGTTTTCACCGATGTTTTCTGCAGCCAAAGTAACTCAATAGCAAATAGTTTTTCCCTAAAAACCTACACTTCAAAGGCCCACCAATCACTGAAACGTAGGCCTAAGCATACAGAAAGTGTTTGATTATAAAACCGAGAATATTCCTCTGGTCAGCCTCTCCTTTTACTTTTTCTACCATGGTGTGTTCACTGCATTACAGAAAAATAGCAAAAAGACTTTCTACATAGCTAACAAAGTTGCGCAGAGCATCACCTCTATAAACCCACAGAAACGCACAAACCACCAGCAATGAACGCAGTATAACTTCAGCACAAGGCTGCCTGGGTCTCGCACCTGAGCCACACCACACTTCAGCCAGATGGCAATCGGTCTCGCCCGGCTCCTTGCACAGATCCACCACATCTCTGCAGGTTGTTTCCGGGGTCACTGGAACTTCTGTGAAGTGTTGCTCGTTGTTGCTGAGGTACACGGTTAGAAACATCTGAAAGCAAAAAAGAGAAATGCATCTTACCTGTACTGTCCACATAGGTGGCTTTCACTTAATCACTTGGATTCCTCTCCCCAAAACAAATCTCAGCCCAAGTGCACATGTACAACAGAAGGGCCTACAGCTGTCCAAACTGGGGGAGAGGCTTGGAGCTCTGTCAACTGGATCCCTTGCCCCCTTTGGGGATCCTTGGAGTACATCAAAGCAGTTCAAACAAATAGGCAAATTAGTTTTTTTGTTTGTATACTCTATGCTGTCTACACTGTTTATCAAATATTCACATAGTTCTGAGTATGTGCCCGACCCATCCCACAGACCTAGTCCTACCAATCTGGTAACAGTAATCATGGCAGGATGGGAAATGGGGGACAGAATTCTAACATCCAGAAGGAATTCTAGCATCCGGAAATCTAATGGTACATATTTACCTATATGTTACCTATTCAACAACTGTATTTTTAAAGATAAAATGACTTAGTCAAATTAAATACCTACTTCCAAACACAAGACTTCATCAATAAGGTAAATTAGAAATAGTTGGCTATTATGCTAAAATTTATCTGAACTTGTATATAAACACACAAGCTAGTAAATTATTTTAAATTTAAAAT
>PVHY01007589.1:14445-24492 GCA_004024945.1 Uropsilus gracilis
TCCAGTTCCGCCTGTGGCATGCAGCGAGACCTAGTTCCAAAAAATTAGCTGGGTGTGGTGCGCATGCCTGTAATCCCAGCTACTTGAGAAGCTGAGACTGGGGATCACTTGAGTCTGTTGTACCCCGGGCACCATGAGCCTGTGGTTCCACAGACAAAAATAGCATGACCTAGTCTCCAAAAAGAGAGAGAGAATATAAAGGCTATGGATCATAAACCTGATACACCAGTATACAGTCTGCAAAGATAATGAGATTATACTACACCCTGGGAAAGATTTGGGTTTGACAGCCATAAAAGAACAGAATGAGTAGGATCTGCACTCTGACAATGACACAAGAATGTCACACAGGAGCACCAAGTCTGCCAACAACCAGCTTCCCCTTCTAGCTTACATATCTTCACCTACAAACCTACAATTGAGAAAGCTGTATTAGGTTATTCTTTACAAAATAAACAAACCAATAAACAAAGGTAGCAACTGACCAGAGATGATGATCACTGGAAACTCGTTCAGAAATGAGACTGAGAACCTCAAGAATCTTGTCAGACTATCAAGAGAAGACATGCACGAGAAAGTAGCCCCTTTCAACAGGCTCAGATCTGAGAGTTTTCTCATTCCCACTGGCTCAAAAACCCTATTTTCTTAGGCAGCTAAAGCCTCCACTTTATTTTATTTTATTTTTGGACTTCTTACAATGCATGATTGTTGATCCCCTGGGAACTTCCACCCCCTCCCCTGTCTCTCCCCCCTCTGGTCACTCCATCTCCTTTCCTATCGCTGCTTGTCCATGTTTGGCCCTTTGGTCTTTTTCTTTTCTGGAGCTATGTCCTTATCCTGGGTGAAGATGTGCTTTCTTGTAATATGGCTGACCACACTACTTAGGCTTCCAGCCCTAATTCTGCTATCAAAGGCCAGTCCGAGTCCACTTCTTAATTCACATAAACATGTATAACACAGAAGATAACCCAGACAAGTTATCCCAGACAGGAGAGTTAAGCCAGAAAATTGTGGGTAATGCTGAAACAATAAATAAAATAACTGCAAGATTCCCCCTTATGAGCACAGAAGCTTTCTATCAGGGTTTTCACGTTTCAACAAATTGTACTATGTAAAGGTATCAGCTTAACCAGCAAGACAGCTCTTTAAAACTGTTAACACAAAATTCACAAAGCATTAATGAAATCACTTGAAAAAAATGACAAAGGTTAAATTAACTAACCTCATGAATTCCACCCTGCTGCTCCTCTGGCCCAAATACACAGCAGATTTAACAGAGATGAATAATGTACACTTTCTCTCTACTCACCACCTGTACCAAAACTTCCTTTTTGACATTTATCATGTCAAATGTAGTAATTACTTTTATAGTAAATAGAGGATTTGGAGGTGTATATAAAATCACATAAATACGTAATGTGTGGTATATATACTAAACACACAGTACCAACAAATAAAAGGCGATTACATGAGATAATAGCCACTTACCTTACCTACTTCATCTTTCAGAAAACTTTCACACACATTAAATGAAAACCCTACTCTGACTCTCAAGATAAGCAGGCCAGATATTATTTTCTCTTTATATGCCAACTACTCAGAGCAATGATCTCTTTGGCTGCTAAAACAAAAGGGCCAGGAAACAATTCTATTCTTCTGATCCACTCTCTACTCTTTGAACTGTTCCTTATAGCAGAAAAATACTAGGAAATGGTTTACATAAACAAAGTAACCCAAACTTTAACAGAGATCTGGTCTTTTTACTTCCTGGAAAACAAGAGCTTCACATATTTAAAAGTAGAATTAAAAAATAAGAATAAGAGATAAGTTCTGTTGAGATTTCTTTTTCCCAAAACTCCACAGGATTAACACTAGCATGAATGACTCGTGCTTACGTTGACCCTATTTCTACCTTTCAGGCATGAAGGTTAACTCCATGGTGATTTTAATCATTGATCTGCAATCCTCCAGACTGGGCCAGCAATGTGACATTACTGCAGACTCCCAAGCAGGTGATCTGGGTTCTATCCCCAAATTTGTTAATAATTAGTTAAGCTTCAACCTCAGGGAAGTAAGGTCACCTCTCAGGCTCTCCCAGCCTCCTCATCTTCAAAATAAGAGTCTTTAATGTCCTTTAGAGCTGCCATTTATTCCAGGTATTTCTTAGGCGTCAGAGTAAAAGTCAACATCTTTTCAACAGTCCACAAATTACAAGTTAGCATTTCAGACATGAAGGATCTGACGGAGGCAGTAGTAAGGAGGACAAAGAAAAAAGGATGATTCAATAGGAAAGACTGGAGCTGGTGATTAAATGAGGGCAGGGGACAGGAACACGTGTAGGAGAAGAGTTCAGCGGATGATGAGAGTCAATTCAGGTAGAAATCTGAGGGTGCTTGGTTTTGTGATAGTGGCAGTGATGGGGGAAGGGGGTGAGAGGAAAGAGGAGCAGGGAGATGGGATTAACTGACTTGTGATCAATCACACCAACACCTGCCCCTCATTAGGACACACGTTTCTGAACAAGGAAGTGAAGTGATTTTTCACACGACTTTTAAAAAATCACTTTGTCTACTAGGTAAACAGACCACACAGGGACATGTGTGGAAGGTCAAATGTAGCGCAGAAAATGAGATATGGTGGTAGCACAGACTGGAGGTAATAGCAAAAGTGGTTTAAAAAATTTTTTTTTAAATGACTAGATTTGGGCAGTATTTTGAAGGTAGAACCAATGAAACTTGCTTTCTGGACAGGATATGAAAGTAGAGAGAAATTAAGAGTGACCTGAGTTTGTTGTCTCAATGACTGGGTAAACAGTGGTGCAATTTGGTGAGATGAGGAGGGAGCAACAGGGCTGACAGGACAGGGAGAAACCTATCAGACATTCAAATGGACATGGGAGGGTGGCTGTTTAGTATACAAGTCTGACTGGGATGATAAAAGTAAGAGATTAGCGTATGGAAGCATTAAAGCTCTAAGACTGGAGAACAGCAACAGCTAGAGATCAAAAGGAACGCTGAGGACTCTGCCTTGAGCTGGTCAGACTACATCTAAAGATGCCACACTGTGCAAGGATCCAAAAAAAGAAACAGCTCCCTTAAAACACACACACACACAGAGAGAGAAAGAGACCCAGTGGAGTGCAGTGTACCAGAAATCAAGTTAAGAAAGGATTTCAACTAAGTTAGATAAAGCTTAAGAGGCCTCAGAAATGAGGGCTGAGATCTGATCTCCCGATTAGGCAAGATGGAGGTTGTTATTGTCCGGACAAGCACTACCTGAGTAATGAGGATCAAAGCCTGGTTGGAACAGGCTAGAGAAGCTGAGGGAGGGCTGCAGAGACACAGCACAGGTAACACTTCAGAGGTGCTTCTCTCAAAAACACAAGCCAGAGAAGAGGGGGCCACAAAGGGAAGAAGAAATAGAGTGTTTTGTTTTTATTTCAAGTTGGGGTTTTTACAGGATGTTTTCTGTCAAACATTCTATAATGTTTTTTTAACCTGGACCAGAATAATCCACTAGAGAGGGACCATGGCGTTGATGATACTGAATCTCTATCTCTAGCTATCTATCACCTTCCTCCAGTGCCAAAAGGGCAGTGTTCTCTACCCAAGGAGAGCTACATCTGGAGATTCCACAAACACTTCACACTCAGCAAAGCTGCCAGTGCCACCCTTCTGTTGTAGTGATTATTTCCTTTCTGTGTTGTAGTGACCATTTCCTTTTTAAACACAAACATAATTTATCAAGTTTGATGATTTCTTAACTAGACACCATAACAGTGGCAACAACAAGTCTAGGAGCTATGATGCTGACACATCTTATGCCCCATAAGAGGCCAGGACGAGGGGAACAATCCCCTGCTCCCAATTGCCACCCAAAATTATATCTGAAAGTGCTACTTTCGCTCCTAGAAAATTATGATTAGAACAAAATAAAGGCATCATATCTTTTGAAATAAATCTTTTAAACATATTTCATCTGCTTTTTAAAGACAAATGTATGTTCCAAGTAATAAAAACCAAATATCATTTATACTTAGAGTTTAAAATTGTTTAAGTTACAATCTGGCTACAGAGGTGGGTTTTAGTGTAACATTTACATATACCATAACAATTTTAAATTTTACAGACAAAGGAGAACAGGCATTTTCTTCAATAAATATCAACTCTTCTCTTACTTGGAAGAGGAACAAAAAAGAAAAGAAAAGAGGGTTAGTAAAGGAACCTGTCATGTTAAACATAAGAACAGAAATGCATTTTTTTTTAACATTACTACTTTCCTATCTTTGTTTTACAAATCTACTATGCTCCAAAACAATAAAAAAAAATTCTCTAAAGGAGGAAATTAATACCCTGGAAAAAGTAAAACAAAAATAAGGTGAAGAGGAATTTGTTTTGAGAAAGCAACTTTATCAACATAATAAAAAATTTACTTAAGAAATTTATCAACTAAGTTCTTCATAAAACAACAGCTTTGGGAGCCCCCTCCGCTACCGCTACCGGGCGGAGGCGGCCGCCAGCGGCCCAGGCTGAGTCTTGGCGTTCGGAGCTGCCTTGCCAGCGGGGAGCGAGGGGCATCGGGCCTCCTGGGAAAGTTCCCCCGTGGGGGAACGGGGTGGGGGGTGAGGGGCGAGTCCCCACCCGCCAGTAAGTGGCCGCGGCCACTTACAAGCCGGCCTGGGCGGCACCATGAAGCCCCCGGAAGCCGGGGCGCAGGGACCGGTGAGCGGTCCTCGGGTCAGCCCGCCCCCGCGCTGGGACCGCGCTGGGACCTTCCGGCGCAAGGGGAGGTGGGGGGGCCCTCCATCTCTCTCTTACTTCTTACTCCAGCTAAACTTCAGAGCAACCAGAATAGGTGCAACAGCAACCCCAACATAGAACGGGTGAGGGACCAGGCAAAAGCCCAGCCCACAGACCGGAGCTGGACACAACAGATGGACAACCAAGTGAACCAGTACAAGTAAGACCAGAAAAACAGCCATAGAGACACGATGTCACCAGGTGCACTTCTACACTGTCCGGGCCAAAAGCCGGGACTTTAATTTGGAGATATATTCAAGGAGAGCAACACACCCTCCCCTCATCAAGGGAGAGGAGAGGATGACCAAAGAGGGGATAATGGGCCCCACATCAAAACTGCAAAACGAAGCAGAGGAGATAACCTTCAAAGGCCACTTGCAGAAGCCTGAACTCATGGGCCGGGCACGGTGGCTCGTGCTTGTAAGCTTCAGCCTATGAAGCGGCCAGGGCTAGGGATCGCGGTTCGAGTGCCACCTGGGGCCCGTAGCGAGACCTAGTTCCAAAAAAATAGCTGGGCGTGGTGGCGCGCGCCTTGTCATCCCAGCTACCTGGGAAGCTGAGGCTGGGGATTGCTTGAGTCTGTGGTACCCCGGGCAACGAGAGCCTGCGGTTCCACGGGCAAAATAGCGAGACCTAGTCTCAAAGCCTGAACTCAGAGAAATTCCTTGACCAACACTGGCAGGAGGCAAGACCCCCAAAGCCCAACACCAGAGCCATAAGGAAAACCAGCAAAGCAATGGAGATGGGATTGGAGAAAACGGCCTGCAGCAAGAAAACATGGACAGATCTCAAATGA
Source organism: Uropsilus gracilis (assembly GCA_004024945.1). NCBI lineage: Eukaryota > Metazoa > Chordata > Mammalia > Eulipotyphla > Talpidae > Uropsilus > Uropsilus gracilis. Next base: position 20,041 of record PVHY01007589.1, read on the forward strand.
ATATAACCTGGCCACCCAACGCAAACTCTTAAGACTGAAAATCTTAACAGCAAGGTTCACCTGGACCCAACAATGCAGTCCCTCACCCAGAAAAAACACTAACGTAGAAAAGAGACTAATGGACTCAGCATAGCTAATAAACAACAAAGAGTGGGGTTTGAGAGAATGGAGGGAGCACCGGAGGGAGGAGGGAAGGGGAAAAAATTTATAACAGAGCGGTTGTAACCCAAAGAACAAAATAAAATTGTTTATATTAAAAAAAAAAAACAAACCAACAGTCTTGGCTTAAATGAGAAAAATAAAGCTGCTGAATTGTAGAATTTTCTAGTTTGTGCTAATAAAACATTTTAGAAAGAAAAAGCATAAAAAATAAAACATTCAAAAATTTTACCAGTTATGATTACTATGTTATAACATCATATCCTACCAGACAAATGAAAAAATATAAAAAGCATATTTATACACGTAGTATACTTTTTTTAAAGCCAGAGGCTACGTTCATCAAATTAACAGTAATAATATTTGGCGATGACACTATTAAGTAAAATTTAAGGAACTAATTCATGCTTAAATTTTCTCAAATGATTATGTGTCATCTGTATAATAAAAATGATTTTTAAGGAATCAATAATGAAACATGCGTCAGGGACTATTTTCATTCTCACACACTACTCCCCTGATCCTTGCTGTGAGACACATAAGACAAAAATCTCCTTGATAGTGCTTTTCATCAGTTGATAGATGGCCTCAACTTTAGTCAGAGACTACTAACAATCACTCAATGTATCTTAAAGTTCCACTACATTAGAATGGAATATTACTGGCCCACAAATAGGAATGAAGTAGATATATGTTACACTGTAGATGAACCTTTTATGCTAAATATTTTATGCTAAATATTTTATGCTAAAATGACAGAAGTTAGACACAAAAGGAAATGTCAGAGTATCTGAATCCATAAAGACAAAAAAAAAAAAAAAATAGATGACTGTCACAACCAGTACAATATGAATATTGCACTAACAAAAGATGCAAAAGAATATGGGGTTTCTATTCAGGGTGATGAAATGTTAAAGAATTAGTAGTGGTGGTTACATAACCTCATGAATATACTAAGAATCATTGAAATGTATATTTTTTTTATAGGGTGAATTTTGTGGTATGTGAATTGCATCACAATTTAAAAAGCCCCCGAGGTCTGGGATTGCTTGAGTTCAGGTTTCAAGACTACCCTGGGCAACATAGTGAGACCTGGTCTCAAAAAAGCAGCTGGGTGTGGTGGTGGGTGCCTGTAATTCCAGCTACCTGGGAGACTGAGGCTGGGGATCACTTGAGTTCACGAGATCTGGACTACCCTGGACAACACAGCAAGACCTCGTGTCCAAAAAAAAAAAAAAAAAAATTAAGATAATCTATAGCAACCTTACTTCCAAAATGCTGTCTTTTCCTGACACTTAATATTAGCTTATTTCCCATATGAAAGCAAGTATAACAGGGTTTACTAAAGTTGAGTTCACTGGGAGAGGCTGCCGTGAGAAAGTTGATTTTCCTCCCTGAGCAGAGCTACAAACGTGTCCCTGAGAACTTTTGAAGTAAAGAATTTTCATCATGAAGAATATAGTAACAACCATATCAAAACAACACATCAGCCAGTGCAGCTGCACCTACACACCTATCACAAGGAAAGAAAACAGCCAGGATATGTGGAAATACGCTCAGTGCCTAGTTGGCCTAAATGGCAAAGAACAGAGGGCTTTTCTCCCCTTGGGAGATGTGAATTCCAGATCAGCCCTTCTCAGTGACCAGATACATGCATCAGAATGTTAACTTTTTTCCAATTTATTAATCAGGAGTTATTTTTTATGGCAGAGCCACAGGAGGAGTATCAAACTGACAACAGAATAAACTCTAATATATATTTAAGAGCAGATAATGTAACAGATTACATAGGACAATATAAAATGGTGAAACATGGGAAGATGTAACCTAAAATAATGAAGGACCACAAAGAACTATTAGTCTTCAATTAAAAGATAAGACCCAAAAGAGATGAATGCAAGGAATTTGTTCAAAGACATGATTGTACTATAAATTATTGTACTATAAATTATTAAAAATTTGGAAAGTAAAGTGAAGCATATATCAAAAAGCCAATGAATTATGTACATTGTGACCTTATTTTCCAAAGAAATACTTGAAGAGAAAAAAAAATGCTAACTGCCTGGAGATTTTCTCTACAGTGTTAGAACTATAAACATCAGATGAAAAACTAAGTAGCCAGCAACTTAGATGATATGGAAAAGTCAGGTTAAAATAGATTGCCAGAAGGACTGTGACCCAGCTACTATGAGTATAAACAACATTAGAAAATAAAAGTTATAAAGAATAAGTTGTAGGTTACAGCCATTTAAAATTTATGTACATATAAGCAGACGCACATGGGCATACAAATGAAATCAATGGTATTAAATAAAGAGTAGAAAATGTTACTCTGAAATTTTTTAATCTAAACGCTACCATTTTATGATAACTTATCATTTAAAAGCACACTTAATATAAACTGCAGTTCAAGAACGTGAAAGTATTTCATTCATGAAGGTAAATGTGATCAGTATTTGTTCTGATGTCTTAAAGTGATCCATCTGAAGAGAAAGAAGATGCAGGGATCATTAAAGAGCTATTTATATCAAGTAGTGCCAGCAAGCATTACATCTTGGATAGAAGTTAATGTCCAAGCATTTGGCAAATGAAAGACCAGTGTCTTTCCAAAATTCTAAGACCACAGCTAATTTGTATTTTTAAAAAAATAGGTCACATTTTTTTTTAAGAATTCCATTTTTACAGGACATGTACTCCCTGTAACTGCAATGCCATATTACTGATATAAGAATGATTGATTTTCAAAAGGAATTTTTTTCAGATTAAAATTTAGGAGGCTTCCAAGAAAAATACCAAAAGGTTGAGAACATTTACAAGAAATTTACTTTGTCTCAGAAGCTAAAGTCTATTCCTGTTTTTAAAATGTTTTTGAATGTTATAAATATTAATCAGGGGTGGGTCAAAGGGTGGGGCCGTGACAAAAAAAAATTTAAATAAATTTAACCAATAATATTTCAATAAAAAAAAATCAATCAGGCCAGGCATGGTGGCTCATTGCCTGTAAGCTTCAGCTTATAAATATTAATCAGGGGTGGGTCAAAGGGTGGGGCCGTGACAAAAAAAAATTTAAATAAATTTAACCAATAATATTTCAATAAAAAAAAATCAATCAGGCCAGGCATGGTGGCTCATTGCCTGTAAGCTTCAGCTTATGAAGTGGCCGTGGCTAGGGATCGCGGTGTGAGTCCCGCCTGGGACCCACAGCGAGACCTAGTTCCAAAAAACATAGCTGGGCGTGGTGGCGCACACCTGTAATCCCGGCTACCTGGGAAGCTGAGGCTGGGGATTGCTTGAGACCATGGTACCCTGGGCAACGAGAGCCTGCGGTTCCACGGGCAAGAACAGCGAGACCTAGTCTCAAAAAAAAAAAATCAATCACGAAATTCTATAGAAAGAAAAAAGGAAACAAGAATATGAAGATATTCCTTGTCACAGAAAATCAAGCTTTACAAAAACACCTTCAGAGTTTAATTTATAAACATTTAAATCATTTTTTTAAAAAAATGAGGAAAAATGATGCTTTAAAGAAAAATGAACAGTCTGCAAAATCAGCAACATAAATCCTCCCTTAATGTCACATCTCACAGGAAACTTACCACAGGGACAGTCAGATAATATTGTTGGCAGTGAGATCAGAGGAAAGTCGAGGAAAGATTTCCTATTTAATAAGTCCTCTAGAGAGGAATATGCAACTGCTACTTGCACTGTGGCCCTCGTGAAGAAAGGCCCATTATTACTTTCTGGGAGAGGATACTGTACTGCTGCTCTCAGGCTTCCTGTAACCCCAAAACACCTGTCTTAACACTACAACGTAGAAAGGGGAATAGTTCTAACCAAAACCTCCTTGAATCTCAAACTCACTTTAGGTTCATCCAACCAAGCCTTACCAGGCCCAGAGGGGTTTGGGAAGGAGGTGTCAATCAATCCAGTCTTCTGGGATCTTCTGCCTCCTGCTCCTCACAACTTGGCTGTGTGCTCCGGGGGCTCACTCTGTTGAAGGGGCTGCGGACCCAGTCCCTGGTCAGTTCTGGCTCCCAGATTCGGAAACTCCACTAGTGTGCCAGGTTGTCACCCTTCTGCAGTCCCTGCACTGGGGATTCCACAGCCTCCTTCCTCCCCAGTCAGTGTAAGTCAGCAAGCCTGAGGGGGGCAGCAGGCGCCCAATGATCCTCCCTCAGGCCTAACCTCCCTGATGATCAGACCAATCTCATTAGAGTCCTTGGAGGAACAGTGCTTACAGAGAGGCCTTCTATGACTTCTGGGCTTTCCTCCCACCTAGAGTTTACTTGAGAC